>CAUYPK010094816.1:0-18123 GCA_963574355.1 Loris lydekkerianus | reverse complement strand
GATGACTTTATCCGTACTAATACTTAGACTAAAAAATTAGTTGGGAGAAATTTTGTAACAGTAATATGAGATATTAGAGAACAAATGAAATAAACAAAATATAAGATACCTGGCTTGGTGCCCATAGCTCAGGGAGTAGGGGACCAGCCACATACACAGAGGCTGGCGGGTTGGAGCCCAGCCTGGGCCTGCAAAACAATGACAACTACAACCAAAACATAGCCGGGCATTGTGGCGGGTGCCTGTAGTCCCAGCTACTTGGGAGGCTGAGGCAAGAGAATCGTTTAAACCCAAGAGTTTGAGGTTGCTGTGAGCTGTGATTTTACAGCACTCTACTGAGGGTGACACAGTGAGACTCTGTTGTACTCCTATTACCTAGAATAGTGTCAGACATACAATGTTGGTTATCAAGAAAATGGTTTTTTTAGTTTGTTTTTTTCTTTTCTTGAGACAGAGTCTCACTGTGTCACCCTCAGTAGAGTGCCATGGTGTCATAGCTCACAGCAACCTCAGACTCTTGCAACAATTCTCAACCTATGGGTTGCAACCCCTTTGTAACAATAAAAATACATCCTGCATATCAAATATTTACATTATGAATCATAAAAGTAGCAAAATTACAGTGATGAAGTAGCAATGAAAATAATTTTATGGTTGGGGGTCACCACAACATGAAGAACTGTATTAAAGGATTGTGGCATTAGGAAGGTTGAGAACCAGTGGTATAAGCAATTCTCTTGCCTCAGTCTCCCAAGTAGCTGGGACTATAGGTGCCGGTCACAAGGCCCAGCTATTTTTGTTGTTGTTACAGTTGTTTTAGTTGGCCAGGGCCAGTTTCAACTCACCATCCTGGGTGTATGTGGCTGGCGCCATAATCACTGTCGAGTTAAGAAAATGATTTTTGATAAACTGCTTTTGAGAGTAACATGGTTTCGATGGTGTCCATTAGGCTTCCTGGTCTCTTAGCAATATTTCTTTCTCCATGCTCAAGTCTTTCCAGAACTGGTAAAAAAGAAATTGTTCTTTAAAGCCTACTTCCTTCTTGTTTTTAAGTTTTAAATTCACAAGTCCCTTCTTCAAGGAGACCTTTTCTAATTATCTTATCTAAATTATTTTCACATAATAAATTGTCATTTTATTTTCATACCCTACATATCCTACATATTAAGGTATTCAAGATACCTTATTTCATACCCTCTATGTATATATTATGCTTTCTTCACGAGGACAGTTTATATCCCTATTTTCTTCACCAGTATAGCAGCAGAACTCAACAGAGTTCATCTCACACATCTGTCTCTAGAACTCTTTACTCAGTGAGAAATGTCACTGAGGTTTTTGTTTATAGATAGGCTGACTTGGAGAATGTTTTTAACTAATCTACAGATTTGAGTAAACATGACATGTTTAATGAGATACCAGTAGGGAATTAAGATAGATATATTCTAAACTTTTGAAATTTGAGATCAGCAACTGAAGAGAGAGGAAATGATAGTGGAGGCAGACATCTGCATGATTTGAGCAAACTCAAGTTGATGCAGTCTTTCAGTTGAAAATATTTTTAGCCTTACATTGTATTTATAAACTATTTATTTGGAAGGTGCTGCAGAAGCCCCTGGTGTCCTCCACCCATAGCTGGTCCACCTGCAGGTAGAGCTGCAACCCTTTGCAGTAGTAGAGCGCTCACATGCCCACATTGGTCCTCACTCTTAGGAACACGAAGGAAAGCCTCCAAATCTGGAAGGCGTGTGGGCACAGAACATGAAGAGGATGTGGGAAGTTCAGCCAATGCACACCCAGCCATTGCCACTACCTGCCTGGCCCAATTCGCTTCCAAGTCCCACCCAGTCTTCACCCCAGCTACTACTAAGTCAGCATTGACTTTTTTCTAATATTTTTTATCCCATATAATTTGTAAAAGCAGTGTACCTTGGCAAGTATTGTTATTCTATCTTTATTTTTTGGCAAACTGAAGTTCAAACAAATGTAGAATTGTCCATTAAGTGGTCAGATCTGACCCTTACGCTCATCTCTACCTCCGTCATGATAATGTCCCTTTTCTTGGTGTTGGACACAGGGATTGTTGCTGACTTTCTATCAATACCCTGCTCTCCTCAATGAAATTACCTTCATAGCTGCTGATCTAGACCTGACTATTCTTATAGAAATGGATGTTATTCTTGCTATGCGAATTGAACTGCTATTCCCTTTTGTCTTTTGCTATCATCTATGGTAATCCCATATTTATGTTCTTCTTTCCCTTCCTATCAAAAATAATATCTAAGTTTGCATCAGAAGATATTTGAGTGGTGTTCAAAAGTCTACCTCTAGGAAGAAAACTAGAGAGACACATATGTGGTGAAACAGATACCACAAATCGTTGAATAAGAAAACTACATTAGACATATAGGCACAGTATAAAAATATTTCAACTTTTCTATGTTTGAAGACTTCCTTTTTTATTTCAAAATTATTATTGTTATTATTTGCAGTTTTTTTGGCCCGGGCTGAGTTTGAACCTACTACCTCCAACATATGGAGCCAGTTCCCTACTCCTTTGAGCCACAGGCACCGCCATCAAAATTATTTTTATGGGATTCTTTGAGAGTAAAAAGAATTAGGTTACACTGATTGCATTTGTTAGCTAACGTCCCTCTTATAATTATGTCTGCCCCCAAGATGTGTGTCATACATCTGACCCCTCATTCCGTTTCTTAATACAAAGGCTGGGGAAAAAGTCTCCCTTCTATGAACTTCCAGCTAATGTAGTGTACGTTGTCTCACACTCCTCGACAGCCATTCCAAGCGCAGAAATCTTTGTCTCTTTTATTCAGAGATATGCCTGGCACATGATGGGTCCTTAACCAATATTTGCTGAATGGAAAGCTTTATGTAGCAAAAGTATTTTGAACATTTAGTAATTGCTTGTGGTATAAAGCCTACATGGGAGGATTAAAATTTTCAAACAGGAAGGTAAGGCAGGGGGATAAAAGGATATAGCCATCCCCTAAATTTTCAGTTGAGAATTCATCATCAAATAAAACATGTGCGTGTGCGTGCACACACACACACACACACAATCCTCCCAAACCTTATAATTTTTGAAGTTTTATTCTAAGATATTACATAATGTGAAAAAATAAAAATAAAGGAAAGAACAAAGGGATCCTAAACATGAAGATTCTTCAAGCATTTCTCCAATGTTGGTGTGGAGCAAAAAAGAATCTAAAGCTCACCTTACACACTATTTCTTTTCCTTTCTAGAAATTCCTTCAGAGAAATTGTACAGAAAGGAGCCAAGTATGAACTCATCCACTCATGAACAACCTTTGAATTCAGAAAACTTCAGTTCTCGCCTGTAATGTAGAAGATTTTCTCCACAACAGGAGGACACACAAGAATGTTTGGGCTTCCAATGGGAATGCAAATCTAAAAAAGATATCTGGTAGATATCTAAAAAAGATATCTGTTATTTATTTCCTCTAACAAATTATTATATCCCCAAGAAGAAATAACATTCCACTCCAGAAAGATGCAGCCTGAATGGAGAATGTGCTGGGGATGGAATTGCTCTTCTTGCTCCTCAAGGTCACACTTTTGACAGCCACCAAGGAGAGAGGCAAGTTGCATCAGCCACTTCCATTCTGGAAATTCACAGATGTATCTGTGGGAAGTCTTGTAGGGACACCTGAGTGGGTAGTGACTGGTGTAAGTTCTTCTCTTTGTTGCTTTCTTCAGATGTGTCCTATGTCTAGATGTGCATATATGGCGGGTTCCCTGGCACCTTCACATTATTACTATGTTGTCTCTTATGTAGACTACAAACCAGGCTCATTTTTAAGCATTATTGAGGAAGTTTCCAAATGAACACAAAAAAGGAGGGATTGGATAAAAAAAAATCTCATGGGGGAAAATTATTGTACATATGTACAGCAACTTAATTAAACCTAATAAGACTCATCTTATTAAGCATTAAATTAATTAATAAAATTAATTAATAAAATTAAGTATTTATTCTCATCACATTTCTCTCATCTTAAAATTGAACTGATTTGCTATTTTTGCACACAGTAAATTGTATTTCTTTAATCTACAAGTTCATGGTGCTATGCTGACCCTATGCTTACTTAAACTTTCCACACTGGATTATGTCCTTATAAGCTGACAAATTTCATAGTCCTCAGATTCTACTTCCTACCACAGAATCTAAACCTCTTTCTGTCTTCCAAGATCTTTAAACTGTCAAACAGGAGATTTTTTTCTTCAACCAGGTTGATTTCCTTTCTACCTTATAAACAAATTAATATCCATTTTTCCTCAGAGAATTTTCAGCCGTATTATTTCTCCAGCGAAAGCTTCTCCCATTTCCATCTCACATACCCACATTGGAACCTCCCCATACAAACCCACCCCAAATCTGTCCGGTCCAAGCAGGCATTCATGATTATACCTGACTTCACCCAGTTCCTAAGCACTTCACTATACCAAATGTGATTATGTAATGAAATGCCATAACTACTATTTCTTTATTTTTTCTTTTTTTATTAAATCATAGCTGTGTACATTAATGCAGTCATAACTACTATTTCTAACATTTTGATACATGTTCACTTTGCATTTTTTTAGCATTGTGTCAACTTGGTGAGGAAATATGTCATGTATTTCTTCTAAAGCTCCTATAACTGTGAGTCTTAATTCTGGCTACACATCAGACTCATATGAGGTCTTTACACAAAACAAAAATGTTAGATATCCTTTGTTAGCTTTATTCAGGAGGAGCTTAAAATTTATATATTTCACAGGGGTTCTGGGTGATGCATTTGTACCTATTCTGGTGTTGATTCATGAACTAACATTTGGAATTCTCTGCTAAAGAAAGTATGATCAGAAATGAATTTATAAGATATGCGTACATCATCCATATTCATTTACTAAATTTATAGGTTTTGTCAAACATGAGGCATCTCTATGACATTACCTAAATGTGCCTGGAAGAAGTACAGGATAAAATTTATTTTTTAACTATTGCAAAATATTCCAAAATATTTGCCTACATCAAATTACCTCATATTAGTAATTGTTATTTGATGTATGCCCCAAATAAGCCAACGAAGATACAGTTATTTTCCATCCTTCTTCCTTTTAGTGTCATTTGTTTAGTAGAAATCCATGGAACATAGTGTCTTTTACTCACTACGTGGCTTCTAAGCACAATGTACAATCTCAGTCTAAAATTAATGATGTAGATTATAATTCTGGTTGACATGTACAATGTTTATTTTTTAAATTTTGAATAAGTTTCTAACATTGCATAAACTATTTAGATTTATAGATCTTTCTAAAAACAAGAAGATATATAAATACCTGGCACATATTTTTACGTGACAGCAATTGGCTGAAGCTGAGTAAAGTGTATGCTCTTAGAATATGGCAGAAAACAGGAAGTTGGCCCCAGACTCTATGATCCTCTGTTTGCTTACACATCTACATTACTTCCCGGGTCATCTGAACAAGCACTGACCTGCTCTGTGCATAATAAAGCATATGAGGAATTTATAATAATCAAATGTATTAATAATAGCTACATTTGACTTTTAAAATTGATCAGAATATGAAGAGAAAATCACAATGTGTTATTCTTTATAGTCTTCCAATAGAACTCAAGTTGATGTATATCTATAAAGAAGTACATGCGTTTAAAGCAGAAAGGGAAGGAAAGAGAATTCTATTCCTTCCTTTGTCCATGCCAATCTCAAGGGAGTCAATATGACTGGTGCCATTATAAATTATTTATTATTAATAAATCACAGTAACCAGTGCATAAGATTCATATGTTTAAAGGATCACACCCTTACATACTACTTATTTTCTTTCTTACTTCCTTCATGCAGATGGTTAAGTCAATTCAGCAAGTAGCCCTTCTTTGGCTTCAGAAGCATTAGGTAAATCATGGTCATCAGGCCTTGGTCAGATTAATAATAAAAGAAAAACAACTCTATCATTTTGCCATGATTTTTAAGTGTATAGCACTGGCAGCAACTTCTGTGCAGGAAGATTCATTAGCAGACCAAGACTTAATCCTTCTTGAATCATTATACAAATACCATAAAATGCCATGCTGACCTTATGTCCTTTTCCAACTTGATAGGATTCAATAAGCAGTATTTACCTACCTGATTCACTCTTTCATGGCAACAGAATCTTGATTTAATAGTTCAAAGACTATAAAGACGAGTGTATAAGAACATAATGAAACTTTCAGATTGGCAAAGGAGGTGTTAAGAAAAAATGAACCCTAATCTCTTCAATGGGAAGTATGCATTCATTTTTGTTCTGTCATAAATTTCCAATTCCTCATCAATAAAGATCCAATGATAATTCATCTAAGAAAAAGAATATCCAGGTACAATCTAAATTATATTTTTATGCCATTTGATTTGCTTTATACCGTGTATGCCTGGGCTGCACTGCCCACTTAGTGCTTTAAGGACCCTATTACTAATAGTAGAGCATATGTTAGGCTTTGCTTATTATTCTCTTGCTCAGAGAATGATCTTTCACTACTAGGTTTTGGATACATTGATTTCTATGCTATGTCTGTTTTCTTTTAATATTATCTGTAAAATTATGACATACTCCATTACTATGGAAAGAAAATGGAAGAGAGCTGTTTTGGCTCTCTCTTTTTCTCTAGGATATAGTACTGTCATCCTTGCTATTGTATTCTTTATGTCATTTGTCAGAATTCTCCTCTTAGCTGTGGCATAGGGAGGATTGTTTAAAAACCAGCAGTAAGAATGAACTGCTACTTGAGTGCTGCCAAGGCACTCTCTCTGTAAAATGTTATAAATCTCCTTGTGGACAGTCATTTAAGAAAACTCATGGGTATTATCACACCCAAAGATGTGAAGGGTGACAGTGCTCAGTAAAGGCTTGTTAAATGAATCAAGGCATATTGAATGCAATTCCTTGAAATGACACTCAGAATTTTGTTTGCATATTCAAAATAAGATATGAGCAAACAGAAAACACTGACACAGAAAATTGATATTTATGTGTAGGTAAACATAAAATATTTGAAATAAAACCTTAATTAAAAAAGTAGAATCCCATATGCAGACTTGTTTAGCAGTTCTGGAATACTTCTTAGTATTGCTAGAATTTTAGTGTTTTTCAACTCTTATTTATCTGATCCCATGGTAATGTAAAAAGAAGTCTGTACAAAGTAGTTTTCTGTTGTAATTGTTCTGTGTTAGTTTTAAAAACATATACCAGAACCTCTCTAAGTTAACCACACAAAGGACTATAACACATTGGTCAACATATAGAGGTGGTCAACATAAGGAGCTAGGTCTAGTGTATTGATACATACCTGTGCTGCATGTCCAGTCTATGAAAATTAGGTCAAATTAAGGAGGTCATCAATGTAGGAAGGTGGTCAACTACAGAGTTTCTATTGTATGTACAGAATAATAAAATGATTTTAAGAAATATGGCTTACCTTGTAAAATTTCTAATTGTATTCTATTTGTATTACCATATTGTTAATAACACTTCTGTAACCAGTCCTCAAAGCTAAGACCAATTTCAACAGTAAAAGCTAAATTATTTTTAATTGATATTTAAAGCTCAAGGGAAATACAAATTATTTTATAACTTCATCCATTAATGATATTTGATAACATTTGGTGTATATTCCTGTAGAAATTCACTTTTTCCCACTTAAACTGTACATTAACATTCTGCCTTTTGTTTCACATAGGAAGAAATATTCTAACCTTCTAATCTGTGAGGGAGCAATGCAATGAAGGTCAAGTTTATGGTGCTTATTGATGCTTTAAACTTCTTCAATTCCATGAATTTTTTAACTCTGTTCAATGACCAATTTGGAGGATATGTTCCTCAAGGAATTACAAAATTTAAGAATAAAAAGAGACTTTAGAGGTTGCTTTCACCAATATTGTGTTTTATATAGAAAACAGAAGAGGGTCAGAGAAGTTGAATGATTATGCTATGTGACATAACTAGTTGGTTGCAGAGTTGAGAATAGACTGTATCATAAATGATTTTGATCTTATGATTATCTTGATACATAGAGTTGGATTATAAATAATTGTTTTAAAATCAATTGTGCATAATTTTTATCTGGTAAAAATGTGTCATTTATTGCAAAATAAGTGAAAATTCCGTGAATATACAGAGTCAAAATAGGAATAAATTTAAGAAATGTTTTATTATGAAGTACAATTGAATATTATATTAAAGAAAGATTACTGTTGTTAGCTAATTTTGCAACTATATAGGCTGAAGAAATCTATAATGACAGAACTTTGAAGCATGAGTGATGTGGAAGAGTTATGGATATTAATTCAGTCTTTCATGTGGTGTTCAGTGAAGTATTAAGCTTTAGAGTCTGTGTGGGAGTGTATCTAAATATACTTGCTGTTTTGCATTTATATTCTGCTATTTCTCAGACACATTCATAGCAGGGAGGGGGAAAAAAAAATCACGTCTGCCACAAAGACCTGATTCTCAGTAGGAGGCTATGAGGTCATTTCTTCACAGCCAAACCACAGCCTAGCCAGAAACAAAAACCCTGCTTACTTCTCTTCGGATTTGGTCTTCCCAACTCTCCTTTCTTCCTCTCACATGATCTGGGTGGCTCCAGAAATGTGTTTTTTCCAGAGATGCCAACTGCCATGACAAATTCTTGCACAGACTGTAACTGATTAGTTTGACTTAAAATTATGAATGATTGATCCATTATCTGACAGCCCTGTCAATAATCTAGGGGGCTGATAAGGTGAGGGAGATCAATATTTGAAAGCTTTAGTTTGGAAACTGAAAATCTTTGAGCCAAGAATCACACTTCACACAAACATGTGTTTCGTTTGGCAGGAACACTCTTTGAAGGTTTAACTTTTTAATTATTTTTAGGCAGATCTCTATATTCTGTGCCTCCTTGTTTTTCATAACACAGCTTCACATATTGATTTTATTGCCTGATATTGAAGCCCTGGGTACCTACATTATTGAATTATAGAGTTATAAATATAGAAAGAACTCAAGGATAACCAGACTAGGCCCTTGGTTTTTCAGCTAAAGAAATGGGTTCAGAGGGGTGAAGCAATTTACACCTGAGGCACAAGTAAGAGAAACAAGGAAGCTAAAGTTTGCAGTGAAGCTGAAATGTGCCAGGTAGGGAAGATACTACTTAGTTCTCATCGTCACATTTAATTCTGGAATTTATAGATGAAAAATGATGCCTATGTCAAACCACACAATTAAGGGGAAAAAAAGTCAGATATGAGAGTCAAATACTAGTCAGCTTGACCCAAAGCACATGGTCTTCCAGATGGTAACAATTTTCTGATGATTCTCTTAGTGAATTTTCAATTAATCATGAAACCAATCAATTAGGCCAGTATTTTGAATAAATAATTATGCTTCAGTGTTTTAAAATGCACTTATGGCTAGGCATGGTGGTTCACACCTATAATCCTAGCACTCTGGGAGGCCGAGGTGGGTGGATTGATTGCTTGAGCTCAGGAGTTCAAGACCAGTCTGAGCAAAAATGAGACCCTGCCTCTACTAAAAATAGAAAAATTAGCCAGCCAAAGTGGCAGGTACCTGTACTCTCAGCTGCTCCGAAGGGTGACAAGGAGAGTAGCTTGAACCCAGAAGTTTGAGGTTGCTGTGAACTGGGTAGATATCCTGGTACATGACCCAAGGGGATAGAGTGAGACTCTGACTCGAAAAAAAAAAAAAAAAATGCACTTATGTAGTAAACTTGCTACCTGTTTGCTTAACTATATTTTTGATGAAAATGCAGATACATTCCAAGAGGAATTCTAAACTGAAATCTGTTTGATTTGTCAGTAGTTATCCTCTTTCCTGATATGTCACCTAAAAGTTAGTAAAACAAAGATAAAAGAACAGATACGTCATTTTCATCTAGATTAGGTTTCTCTCTGCTGTTTATTAGCTTCTGAATTAAATAGATGATACAATTCCACTGTCTGACGGCTACATGGGCTATTCCTTATAGCTCATTGTCTTCCTCGTCATCTCAGCACATCAGGCTTGCCAGCGAATGGGAATACCTGTCATCTCAAGGTAAGTCTCAAGAACACCAACCGGCTAACTCTCACACAAGCACCATCTGCATTTGTTCAAAACTGTGGCAATTCCTGAAAACTTTTACCTAGACCTCACACCATTTGATGATAGGCAGTTGAAAAGGAAAGAGTAAAGCAAATTTAAAAGACTTCTATCATTTTGCGGATATGTGGGTCAAGACCATGTCAGGCTGAATGCAGAGCTAGTGATTTATTAAACTTAAGACAAAAATGAAAGTCCACAGAACAGTCACCTTCTGAATAGATATTAGACTTGAAATTTTCCTAGAAGATACGTCCAGAAGGTTCATCAGAATCACATGTGAACTGTATTTATTATTTAATGTGATAGAGAAAAGACTTATTATCTATTGGGTCTTGGCATGTAGCTCGTCCAAAGTGACGATGGTCGGACTGGACTTCTGAGAGGACCTATTAATGGGAGATGAATTGATCAGTAGAAACACTCATATGAGTTAGATTATGGGAGTCTCAAGAGAAAAATCAACCTGGATCACAGTACCTAAGTACACAAAGGGGATTCTTTTAAGAGAAGGATCTTTAAAAAAAAATAAGAATAGAAGGAAGCTTGTTGGCTTAAATATAAAGTTTAAATCCTTGTCTGCAAATACCAAACATTCATACATCCATTTTTGAAATGATAGTGTCACATCATTGTTTTTAGCAATAGAGACATACACAGGTGAGGAGTACTTGATTCATACACATACATAATTATTTTTGCATGTCACAGATATTTTTCTTCACATAGGAAACAATATAAAACTATATAGGTAGCTTAGGTTACATAAATTTTTCTATTTACTTATCTATCTACCTAAAATTTCAACATTATGCATAAATGAAATTATAATTTTGATGCAAAGAGTCCTAGAGTTTAGGGGAGGGATTGAGGGAATGCTGTGACCAGAGTCGCATGAAGAAGACCAGGACACAGATGAGAAGTACAAGCTGCAAGAGCAGAGGCCCACCAAAGGTGCAGGAGAGCCCTGAACTCTTTGTCTTGCAGTATTTTACTTAGTCAAGGAACAAAGGGTTGAACTAGTGCCAACTAGTGACTTTCTGGTATACATTACTTATCAGGGGCTAAACGATTACTCCTCCACCCTTGCCAGGAAGTGTCTTAAGGATGTTAATCTATAACATCTGCCTATCGTAAAACATTTGGGCTCTCTCTCATCTGGGAACACTGAGTCACTTGGTGGTTTGCCTCCAATTCACAAGGGATCTCAAGGTTTGCCAGGAGATTGTCTTGTTCTCAGAAGTTCCTTGAATGAGGTTAAGAAGTGATAAATGTTTGTGATGGCGGGCAGTATGTCAGACTAGGGTCCCACAGGGAAAGTCAAACTAAATATCTAGGTAGACTGCCTAGGTGATTTCTACCTATGATGAAATAGGCAGAAAAAGCAGTCTGGCTGAAATCCAGTGCATTAGAAAACTTTGAGGTGGGTAAGTGTGATGATTACACAAGAGAGATAGAAGGTACACCTAGAGAAAATTTTGAATACATAAAAGATTAGCTATGAAGCTTTTTGGAAAATAACTCCATCCTCCGAGTAGCAGAGAGAAAGCTAGTCAAGACACCAGCCAAGTATGATAATTTATTCAAAGCAGGGCAGGTCATTAGAAAGGTGAAGCATGCCACTAGATCAAGGATGGCAAATAGGTTTCCTCTTGGCTGTCAAGTCCAGTTGATTTGTAACAGCTGTCTGGGAAGATGTGAACAAAAGGAGTCTAAGACCTATTTATGTCCAACAGTTTAGTGTCTTGATAAGTGATGTCTGCATGGACACTGAAATGTGAGCTATTGACACATATCATGTAATTTTTTTTTTTACTCCCTGTATTAAATATGCTTGTTTAATTGGATATTTACAAGTGTCTACATCTGACTAATAGAAGTTTAGCTCATCAGTAAGTGACTTGATCAGTGCTTAACAAATGTTAAAAATCTTTACAACTTTGGCAATTGGTTGGTCCAAATAGTTTAAGATGATTCAGAGGGATTTCCTAATAAGTTCATGAGCAAAATTTGGGAATATATGTATGTGGTACTCCAGAGCACCAGGCAGACTGACATGCACCATTTTTCTTTTAGTCTGTCCATAAAAACCAAGTTTAAAACCATAGCAGGATCCAACTTAAGAGAAAATTAAGAAATACTAGCATGAGGCAGAATTCTGTTCTTCAAAATGATATGTCAGTTATGAGAATGTGAATATGCTATAGTGACCAGTCCTAGTAAATACTAGGCTTTGGCACTTGAACACTGATAGCTCTGTATCCAAATTTCAAAAAGTCATGTGATTATAATCTTTCAACTTAAGACATTAAAAGTACAGCATAGGTCTGCAGTGAGCATCACAATAGGGTCAGTCTAAAGGGAAGGAGGAAAAAACATAAGCCTTTCTATATTACAGATTAAGTGGCAAATTGATGCCTCTTTAAAAAGTAGTGTACAAATGTAGACTGGCATAATAATTAGAATATAGGTAAACTAATAAACAGGGAAATCAGGAGACCCACCTGTGGAATACTTGATAAATGTAGGATAGAGAAATAAAGAGAAAGCCTTTATATATATATATATATATATATATATATATTTTAGAGTTTTAGCATTTATTTTTAAATTATGTTTTCCCTCTTAAAAGTTGAAATTTCTTGGGAAAACTTTTAGGTTAAGTGTTAGCAAAACTTTACACCTTATTATGACTGAATCTATGAAATGGTTTCCTAAATGCTTATTTTTTTGTAAATGGTGAGAAAGCTGCGACAAAGAAGTTGGGAAGAAGGATATGTACAAGAGGGGGGCCTGGACAAAATGAAGGTTGGAAGAAGGAGGCGCCATAAAAATAGAAACGAATCTCAGACCAAAGGTTTATTGAACCAGGAACTCATTACTGGAAACAGAAAACAGAGAAAAGCCCTCCAGATTATTTAATGGAACTGGTGGTTTATATAAATTATTCCTCATATGATTTTTTAATTTTTTTTGTTTGTTTCATGTTCTTTGAGGGTACAATGAATTAGGTTACACTGTTTGCCTTTGTTAGGTAAAGTCTTCCTTATAATTCTATGGCGCCCCCAAGAGTTGTACCATGCACCATATTGCCCAATCCCCTGCCCTGCACCCTTCTCCCTTTCCCTTGTTCCTCCCTCCACTTTCCATTGATTTTAGTTTTTCACTTATGTGGGTATGTATTAGATCGTCTATTGGCTTCATGTTAGAATTGAGTACGTTGTATTCTTAATGGACCTTACTGTGTATCCCAGAAGCTTGTGTGGTGTATAAAATTGCCAAATAATTCTAGTTTTCTAGCACTTCTTCGATTTTAGTAATGAAGTTCCCTGTTTCAGGAGTGCCTCCATTCCCAAGCAAGCTGGGACAGTCACTCTCAAACAGAAAGGTGAAATGTAGTTATTTTCTGGGGAGGAAGAAAATATCTCATTACCTGAAGCTAATTTTTGCATGGAAAGGATTTTAGCAAGTTGCGTGGTCGTGTTTTCCTGAATCAGTGAAAGAGCCTGGGAAAGAGTCTCTGTGTTACTCTGTCCTGTCCACTAGGAGGGCTCCGCATGTCTGTGAGCCCACATACATTAATGCATACATGTGCGACTCTGTTCATGTGTAGGGAGTTGTTCCCATTTATCAAGCTCCTTTTTTCCAGGCAAGCTAAACGGAAATCTGTTTTTTGGTTAGCAACAACTGAACCAGTGGTTCTCAACCTGTGGGTCATGATCCACAGAAACTGTATTAAAGGGCCATGACATTAGGAAGGTTGAGAACCACTGCACTAAAGTTAATATTTGTAAAGTCATTTACCTCCCTTCCTCAAGGAGTTTTATGATTTACATTTGATTATGCATATATTAGGGCTCTTGTTTTTTACTTGAGGGATAGGAAAACTTACTCTTCATTATACCCATTGTTCTGTAAATCTTGCACTGGAATTTTGAGTTTGGTTAAAATCACATTCAACCACTTTGTGAAAACTGTTTTCTCATTGTAAAAGAAGAATCTCATGGCTACCTTCTGCTTAACTGTTTTCTTTATCTTTAGTAGATAAAACTTGCTTGCAGTTATGGTGTACAACATGATATTTTGAGAGAAATATATACACACAGAGACACACATATACACATTCTACACACACTGTGAAAAGGTTAAGTCTAGCTGTTTAACATATATGCTACATTGCATGCTTATCATTTGTTTATTATGAGGACACTTAATAGCTACTGTCTTAGCAATTTTTAGGAGTGCAGTGTGTTGTTATTAACTATTGCCACCATGTTTTGCAATAGATCACTTCAACTTATATATGAAAAAAATCCCCATTATTGAATGAACTAAGTAGTGACACAAATCCAGGGAGCCAACATTCTTTCCACACTTCAGTAGAGAGCTGCACCTGCTTACTACCACCATGACTGCTGCTACTGCTGCTGCTAACACTAATTTTAAAATTAAAACTTAAAAAGAATCTGCCTGTGAAATATTGCACTTGTGCATAGTGTCACATAGTAAGAATTTCTTTTTTATGCTATATTGTGAACAGACAGCTGCATCAGACACTACATGTTACCAGCAGAAGCATTGAAAATATGTCATTTTCCCATCAATACCTTCCCGTAGTCATGGTGAGAGGTGTAGCTTGACTTTAACAATTAATGAGGTTTTACATCATTTAATGGATTCTGTTAGTATGCTCATTTTTAAAGGGAGTGTTTTGCATTTCAAGAAAACAATGATGCTTTCCCGAAAGAAGTATGAGATTGTCGGAGTTTCAAAAGGTAAAAGGAGCTACTTTTTCTAGCTTCTACGTAGGCTATTCTCTGTTCTTGAAAAGTTTTGCAAGAAGTGAATTAATGTAATAGTTTTTGCAGTCTGTATAGTATAAAATAGACTCAGATTAAGCTAGCAGACTTGTTATTTGACAGTTTATAAAATATTTTAGTATCTTTTTGGCAGTAGCAGTTTGAATGTTGGCAAATGTACACATTGCTTGCAGTTTCAAAACCTTGTAATGAGTATTTTCCACTGTAATAGCAGAGAGCTGAAATTTGGAGAAACCACTTAGACTTGTGAACTCTGACATGCCTGGTAACAATGTCTTTGTAAAAGAATTTTGTCAAGTATCAGAGCTCCTTCTAATAGCACATCCATCTTTCTGCACACCATAAATCTTAAGAAAATTTCTATTACTCTGCAATTTGTCTGGCTTATGCTATTTATTAGCCATTTTATTCTGCTGCTTTAAGAAGTAATGTGATGTTCATTTTATTGCTGGTTCAATAAATTGTTAATTATAATGCAGTGATTGCAGCTGACGTGATTTAAAAGCCACATTAGCACTATAGCATTAAGTTTTAACTATTTTACCCTTCAAGTCCCTGTTTATACAATAGTAAAAGGAAAATAGCCTTGGACTAATTTACTTATATCTATTGATCATATGACACATTAAAAACTTTTTTTTTTATGAAGGTTACACTTTTATCTGGAAAAAGAGAGGAAACACGGGTGAGCATACATAACGAAACCCTTAAGAGAAAAATACACAATCCTAAGATAGGTAGAATGAACGCTAATTAAGGCAGCTATATCTATGTTACTGTTACATTCCTTGTTGAAATAGGCAGCGTATAGCAAGGAAGGCATATAAGTCTTGCCAATTTTGTAAACACTTTTCTTCTAGAATTAACAAAAATTACTAGAAACTATAATAGAACTGACTTTTGAAGAATATTTTGTATTTTATACTCTACAGAGTCAAAAATGGTACAAAATGAACACTTGTGCCAAATTAACCTAGAACTTTTCTCGGTTACCCCAAATAAGTGAATGCCAGTTTCGTATTGTATATCCTTAGAGGTCTATTAAATCACACTCTTCTGCACACAGCAATCATGGCATTCTCCATACCATACATGTTAGAAGTTAATTATGTGCTGCTCAATGTAATTTCTGTGTGTTCATGCTATCTTCTCATACAAAGTCTGGATTTCGATAACTGACTTTAACTTATCGGAATCAAGGATTCTTGCAGCAAACTTGCTTGTCTCCCACTCATAATCCTTCAAAATTCCAGGCATACTATAAACTCTTCAATCAATGTTGACTATTCCAGAACCTTTCTCCAATGCTCAATCTAGACATTTTGAATGTTAGATAATCTGTGACATACAATTTCTGTTATACTCATGAGTGAGTGGCTGGTGAACATGTCCATTAATGTCAGTAAAATGTACTTGTTTTTCTATAAATTTTGGAACTCAGTTTGAAAAACAGATAAAGACATAAGGAGTTGATGATGTGGGTCTCTTTGTGCCCACTTTCTTCATTCTGAGATACTGTTTGAATCTGGCAAATCAATTGATTGAAATATGAGCTGGCTTTAACTTTTGTGATATTTTATTCAACACACACATGTTGGGAATCTTCCACGTATCAAGGATCTTTCTGGGTGGCAGGAATAAATGGTAGACATCCTTGAAAAGTTTACTTTCTAGTTGAGGATTAAAAACATGTCTTTGAATTTTTCCCTCCTGCAATAAAGCATTTATCAAATATTTTATTATTTTATTATTTTTTTAAAATTTAATTTTTATTAAATAATATCTTATACATTTATAAATAATACATTTATATACATTATTTATATACATTCATAAATAATAAATGTATATAAATAATATTATATAAAGTTAAATATTTTAATTATATTTTATTAAATAATATCTATATACATTTATATTTTACATTTTATTAAATAATATCTATATACATTTATATAGATATACATTTATATAGAGTACAATGTAGTGTTTTGATAAAAAATATGGAATGTTTAAATCAAAGTGATTAACATAACCATCACCTCACTTATTTCTTTCTGGTGGTAAGACGTTTATAATATACGCTTAGTTGTTTTGAAATGTACCCTTGCGTTGTGCACATTAGATGAAATCCCACGAAATATTCTCCCTCCTCTCCCCTCCTTGTTTCTGAACTATATTTGTGTTTTATCATTAGTATGAATAAGTGATTATATATTGGCTTTATAATAGTATTGAGTACATTGGATACATTTTTACTCCATTCTTGAGATACTTTACTAAGAAGAATATGTTCCAATTCTATCCAGGTAAACATAAAAGATGTAACAAACACTTTATAAATCATTATTTGGTGTGTTCTGTAGTGTCTTGTCTGAAAAAAATTATATTGTATCATAGGTGCAATTTACATGTGCTTGTATAGTACCACAGAATATTAAAGTCAAAGAAAAAGACATATAAGGAAATTTAATTGGTAATTAGTAGTATCAGGAAAATTTGAGATTTCAATTTCTACTCCCAAGATTCTAATACAATAGCTTGAATAGGGCCCTGAAATCTGTATTTTCCTAACCCTCCCTAGCTAAAAACCATTGACCTAGGTCACCCTTTCCATTTTATTCAACAGAAAAAACAAGTCCATTGAGCTGTATTAATTCTTTGTATATCTTGGATCTTCAACTTGTCTGATAGTTTGCAAATATTTTCTCCCATTCAGTCAGTTGTCTCTTCACTCTGGCGATTGTTTCCTCTGCCAAAGTTTTGTGGTTTAATATAGTCTCCTTTGTCTATTTTTGTTTCTGTAGTCCATGTTTTTGAGGTTTTAGGCATAAAATATTTTTCTAGATAAATGTTCTATAGCATTTCTCCTGTTTTCTTCTAAGAGTTTTATAGTTTTTGGTCTTATGTTTACTTTTTTAACCATTTTTAGTTGATAAAGTTCAAGGTGGCAGATGTTCTAAATACCCTGGTTTGATCATTACACATTTCATGTATATAATACATTGTTTTTCACCCTACCTTCTTCCCCTGCTACCCTTATTTACCCTTCACCTTTGGGCCCTGTATCCCAAAAAAAAGGTTAGAGGCAGTTAAATCAGGTCGAGGTCCAATATCACTGCCTCATTAACCAAGAATCTAA
>CAUYPK010094813.1:0-45861 GCA_963574355.1 Loris lydekkerianus | reverse complement strand
ATGGAAAAACATACCATGCTCATGGCTGGGAAGAATCAACATTGTTAAAATGTCCATACTGCCCAAAGCAATATATAATTTTAATGCAATACCTATTAAAGCTCCATTGTCATACTGTAAAGATCTTGAAAAAATAATACTTCATTTTATATGGAATCAGAAAAAACCTCGAATAGCCAAAACATTACTCAGCAATAAAAACAAAGCAGGAGGAATCACGCTACCAGACCTGAGACTGTACTATAAATCAATAGTGATCAAGAGACATGATCCTCTTAGAAAGTCTGACTAAGTTCAAGGGTCTTCCCCAAAGACACTCAATAGAAAATCTTATCCAAAATTACAGAGGATTCATGGAATCCCTGGGACCTACTAATACCCTGTTTTAGGAGACACCAAGTTAAAAATCTTTGTAACCAGCAAATTTACTATGTCTGAACATCTACTTTGTCAACACTGTGCAGGTACAGTTGTGTGTGATTACATGACAGTTACTCAGAACCTCGACAAAGGCAAATTTATTCAAGGACATCTGGGTAAATTATCCAGTTATGTGCGCCTTGCTACTAAGAGTTGTTTTTTGGTTTGTTTCCTTGTTTTGTTTTGGGTTTTTTTTGGACAGGGTCTTACTCTGTTGCCTAGGCTAGAGTGCTGTGGCATCATCCTAGCTCACTGCAACTTCAAACTCCTGGGCTCAAGTGATCATCCTTCCTCAGCCTGGGACTACAGCCATGCACCACCAGGCCTGGATAATTTTTCTGGTTTTTTTGAGAGACCCCTATGTACTTATATCTAAGTCAGTAGAGAAGAGAGATCCTAAACCCAGTATGGAAAAGCCAATGGACTCCACTCTTCTCTGGTCACCCAACAAGGACTACTGTGCATATCTAACTAACTTTAATGCTACTACCCTGTGTTTGGCCAGAATCTTTAAAATTAACTTTTTCAAAAACTATTTCTTGACAGTCTTTCTTGACAGGTGAATTACCAAATTGTGGGAGACCCAAGAAGGGATTCCTAATGGTTGAGCTCTCATGATAATCTCTCAAGTCCAGCCCTCTACACACTTATTTTTCTCAGTCTGGATTTATTCCAGGACCATATAAACAATATGCATAAATAACGTATATACCCAAGTATAAATTTTTTTCCGGCACAAAATTGTGCTGAGTTCGGGGTTTTTGGCTCAAAATTTGTGCCGGGAAAAACTCGGCTTATACTCGAGTATATACGGTACTCCACAAATAAAGGCCTAGTAACGTGAGAACCAAAAGGTACTAACCAATCCTACAAAGAAAGGCTTCCAAAATTATACCTTTAGGATGACGTATTCATAGATTAAAAAAACCACTGGCTTTTAAATTTCACTCACAATCTAACATCTACTACATACATCCATGATTTCTACAAAATGAACCACAAAATGTAAGTATCAAAAAAAATAATAATAATCATAACCTTTACTTGTTGATAATAGTTGCTCATTTGAAATCATCCTAACCTGTTCTTTCAGTGCAGTAGTCGTAGCATCCAAATTCTTTTGCAAGGACAACACTTGCTCTTCATACTTTTTCGTGAGCCCCGTAACAATGCTCTCATGCTGCTCTCTAGCTCGTTGAAATGACTCAGAATGATGAAGGTCCACCAGTTGCTGCTTCAAGCTTTCCAGAGCCATCTCAGTAGTTCTGCACTTCTTGATTATCTAGTAAATACACACAGGAGATCCACGTTTACAGTATTTTAACTCTGCTCTCTATGGACTTCAACTCTGAAACCTAAGCATGCTCTAATGAGAGTGAAGAAGGGATGTCCCTGCTTCATAGCTCAAGCTCCTTAAGATATTCCTAGCAAGGACCCACCAGGACCATAGTTGTTGGAAAAAATAATCACTGAGAAAATACATTTGGTAGTTACCCGAGGAGAGTGAAAGACGATTTTGCTCAGCATGACGGCAGTGTGGGGTATCAGGCAAGGAATCTGCAGCTGCGGTATTGGCCCTGAGCCTGTTTTGCATTGCTCTGTGAGCAAAGTGTGGGGCAACCCAATTGTTAGGTCATAGGAAAATGACACCTGTTCCTTCAAGGACTGATGAAAGCTGCCAGTGGTCACTTACTAAAAACAAAGATTTGAAAGCTATACCTGCACAGTTGGTATAATAGGCAAAATAACAGCCTCCCAAAGTTGTCCACATTCTAATTCCCAAAACCTGTGACTATGTTACGTTACATGGCAAGGGAAAATTCAATGGCATATGCAATTAAAGTTACTAATTAGAGGACCTTAAAATAAGGAGACAGTCCTGGGTGAGCCACGTGGGCTGATGGAACCACAAGGGCCCATCAGAGAGGAAGACTGAGGCAGGAAAGACAGAACCAGTGAGACTCGACTAGCCATTGCTAGCTCTGATGATGGAAATGGGCCACAAGCTGAGAAACACGAATGGCCTCTAAAAGCTGGAAAAATCAAGAAAAGGGATTTCCCCCTAGAGCTTCCAGAAACCAGTACAGCCCAGCTGACACCTTAATTTTAGCCCAGTGAGATTCACATCAGACATCTGACCTCCAAAACTGTAAGCTGTTTAAGCTGTTTTAAGCTGCTAAATTTGTGGTCATCTGCTACAGCAGCATAGAAAACTATTAAGTATAAAGGAATATACTTAATGATTCTGTTGCCTTCATGTTTTTATTTATGCTGCTGTAGTTTTTATAAATGCAGTTTCTAACTTAAAAAAAAATGACAAGGTCATAACCTTTTACTACACAAAAACAATTTAACTTTCCAGTATAATCACTGTCAGTTTTCAAAAAGTTAAAAATAATCTATATTAGACATAAAAATTAAAATTTCAAATGCAGATCATTCTTCATTCTACTCCAGAGATTGCCAATTTATTCCAATACTGCTCTCCTTGCTAAGATATTTATTCATTTGCTCAATAAATAACGAATACTTTGTGCTAGGCAGGGTTCTAAGCACTGAGGACACAACGGCAAGATGGGAAAGGATAAGACCACAAATAAGGAGTGAACAAATGAGGTCATTTCAGATGGCTACGGAGTAACAGAATGAGGCGTGATGGTGGGGGGGAGTGGGAGGAGGGAGGTGGGAGCTGCTTTATACACAAGGAAGTCCTCTCTGAAAAGATGACACGTGAAGGATGGGGAGGAGGCAGCCATGAGAGAGCGTTCTTTAAAACCTTTCACTAAACCATCCTTAGACTTATCTGTACGTCTCACCCCAAACCAAACTAATTATTTTCCAGTCTCTTTAATTTTTAACTCCTCCCACCTTGCTCACCCTGGAAAAGAAAATGGTGTTCCCCCACAATGAACCACCCACCAACAGGGTTGGCTATCAGTATCTTGTGACTATTTTCAAAAATCACATAGCCACTTCATCATTTATCAAAGAACAAGTTACACCACCACTTTAAAGGCAAGTCTAAAAAACAATGCCCCAAATGTTTAAACAGCAGCAGAGTTTATTTAAATAATAATAATAATAATGCTTCCAGGATAACAACTCTGAAGGGCATATTTGAGTCAGAAAATTTAAGTCCTGATGCTTTTGTCGCCAACTGGCTTTATAACCTTCAGCAATTAATTTGACCTCTGTTACACTTGGTTAACTCATTTATAAAATGATAAAATACAATGCCTTGTTAATCAAAATTCCAACAAAATTTTTTTACAAACCATGAGATGTTGGTTTGCAAGGTCTAGAAGTGAAAATGTGAAAAAGAGTTACAAAATTTTTGAAAATGATTAAGGAGAGATCTTGTTTACCAAATTTCAAAATGCCATAAAAAGTATAGTCAGGATAGTATACAAGCAGGGACAGAAAATATACTAAAAAATAAAGTAAAATATAAAATATATGTGTGTATACATATATGTATATATACATATTTTATAGGGTAGATCAATTTTGAGCAACAACACTCACTCAGCATACACTGACCACTGACTATGCGCCAGGTGCTAGGCACAGAGAGTGGTGCCACCAAGATGAGGACAGCTCAATATTGCTTTCAAGGTATTCTCTGTCTATTGAGGAGAAAAGCAGGGGAGACTTAAAAGAAAACCTGTAGTCAGGGGCTTGCCCATCAAATGGGAGCAGGTTACACAAAGGGCATTTCAGAGAGAAGACGTGACACACGGAAGTGCTGCATTTAGAAACAACAAACTGTTTAGTTTGAGCAAAATAAAAGAATAGACAAGCAAGAATAAGATGGGTCATCTTGATGCCATATTTCATTCCACAGGTAAAGTGGACCCATCAAAGGCTTTAAGCAAAGAAATGACATACTCAGAACTGTACCCTATAAAGATTACTCAGATACCATCAGAGACAATTTGCAGAAGGGATAAAGATGAGAGACTAGTTAGGAGACCTATACAAATAAAGAGGGTATAGAATGGATAGACATGAGGTCGGGTGCGGTGGCTCACATCTATAATCCTAGCACTTTGGGAGGCCGAGGCAGGAGGATCACTTGAGCACAGGAGTTCAAGACTAAAAACATAAAAAAAAACGAGCCGAGTGTGTGTGGTGGGCACCTGTAGTCCCAGCTACTCTCCGAAAATTTCGTGGCTAACAAGAGGAAGGAACACAGAGGAGCAGAGGTCTTCTCCAGCTGTACAAGGACTTGCGGGATGGTAGCAGTGCTCCTCCAAAGTAAGGCAAGAAGAAGCAGGCTTATGGCATAGGAACATATAAACTTCAAAGTTCTTATGAATTTAGTCCTACACTACCAAAAGTACCGTTAAGTAGTTAAACTTTTCACTGAATAACTTTGCCATAAATAATGAGGTTATACCTGTTCTTCATTGACTTTTAAAGCTTGTATTTGGGCCTCTAGTGCTTGTATTTGTGCCTCAAGTTGCATCTCTCTTTCTTTTCCATTCTGAAAGAGTTTCTGTGATTCTCGAAGGCTGAGGGTCAAACCATCCTTTTCATCTAGGGTATAAAAATGTTTATGTAAATAATATGTTACCATACAGAGAAACCAATTGCCACAATCCCTATCAGATTGTGATATCCCTATCAGATAGGGATTGCCATAATCCCTATCAGATCCATATCATATATGAATGTTCTTGACTTCAATTCAATTCAGACAAATAAATTTTAGTCAATTTAGGGAAAACCAAAATAATGATTGGAAAAAAAAAAACAAAAAACAACAACCCTGAATCATACACACACACACACACACACACACAAAATCTTACAGAACCAGAACCTCTTCCTTTAAAAATATTATTATATCCCTTTGGGGGACAAAAGATTTCCTAACAATTTCAGCATCTGTTTATCTGAGAAGACATACAGATGTGATAAACCCCTGCTAATTAAAGAAGGTATCTATATTAACACTAATGATCCTACACAGACTTGCAGTGAACTCTTAAACTCACCTAACCTGAAATTCATCCCATATATTTACCATAACAGCTCACGTCTATCTCTAGTGTATCTCATAAACAGCACCCAACACTTGTTATCTTACCTTTGATTATCAGAAGCTGGTGATTCAGATACCGAATTTGACGTTCACTTTCATTTAACTTTTCAACAAACTTTTCTAGTTGTCTCTCTTTTGCTTTGTTAAGAATCTGAAGTTGAATAATTTGCATGTTTTCTGCAGAATCTGCTTTGGAATTAAAGATGATTTATTAGATAAAAAGTACAACAAAACATAAATTTGTGGTAACTTAAAGCAGTGTTTTTAGAACTGTGAATACAACTTATTAGCGTATCATGAAATCAATTTAGTGGATTGTGACCAGCACTTTTTTTGAAAAAAGATGGACAGCTCGATGCCTGTAGCTCAGTGGCTGAAGCACCAACCGTATACTCAGAGGATGGCAGGTTCAAACCCAGCCCCCACCTGCCAAACAACAACAACTACAACAACAAAAAAAAAGTAGATGGGCACGTGGCAGGTGCCTATATTCCCAGCTACTTGGGAGGCTGAGGCAAAAGAATCATTGAAGCCCAAGAGTTAGAGGTTGCTGTGAGCTGTGATGCCATAGCACTCTACTAAGGACAACATAGTGAGACTCTGTCTTAAAAAAAAAAAAAGAAAGAAAAAAGACAGAATATAATAGACTATATAAGAGTGCATCATTTAGTAAGAATAACTATTATTTTCTGAAACTTTTGTTTCACTTATATATACTTCATTATGTAGATATGTAACGTAGGCTGCACCACCATATTTAAAAATGTACTTCTTACCACAGGTCCCTGCCAGGAAAGTCTGAAGTTACTGGTTTAGAATATAAACCTGAATCACTACTACCATTTTGGCCAATTAAAATCACTATCTAACTACTGCAATGGAATAGAGTAATATGCTGTCATAAAATTAAAAGCATCAGCTTCTATAATATAGTTTTGAAAGAAAAGTTCTAGATATCCTTCACAAAATATTTTAAACGGTATCAATATCATATTAATGTTCATACTGGAACATAATTCTTGAATTAACTAATGAATAGATTAATAAAGAATTCTGAAGTCTTCTTTGAAAAATAAAGTCATGTTCCGGACCTCTTTAAAAAAATTGAGTGAAAAAAAAAAATTTTTGAGTGAAAAATGAAAAAAAAAAAAAAGTAATTGGTATAAAGTTCATAGTTTCTCTTCAGTCTGGCCCACAAAGCCCAGAATATTCAGTATGACTTTTCCCCCACCAAATAAAGAAAAAAGAAAAAACAAAAAGAAAACTCACTGACATACTCTATAATCACACTGATTCTTCAACACATACAATAATTACAAGTTATTTAATATGCCATAGATTATGACAATAAAAGTTAGACTATAAAACCCTAATTCAGCATAGTCACAGTACAAGTTTTGGTTTGGGGGCTTTGTTTTTTGATACCGGTATTTCATCTCAAAATTCTCTAACAGATGTAAGCACTTTTCTCAGTCTCATGTTTATACATACATGATACCAAAAAAATTTTTTTACCAAACGTCACACAACTGAACCTGAGATTAAAGTCTAATTCTGAATATAAAATAACTTATATCACTTACCTTATTATTACACTAAAACTGTAAAATCAAAAGTTAAGATGATAAAGGCTGATTTACTAAATTACATTTAATTTTCTTTTACCCCTCTCACCATTAAAGCCAATTAAATTACATTTCTATTCTACATGTAATGAAAAATCTGAGCTAGACGAGAAATCTATATTTCATTTTCCAAATTAGTCTTCAATCAAAAAATGAGGTTCATAAAAAACATTTTTTTTTTTAAATCTCAAATGAACCCCATCTCCTGAATGACAGGCAAGGATATTAACCACCCCATGAATGAGAACATTTTAAGTAGGATGACTGAAATATACAGTTGAGAACAGTTTTCTTGAACTTTTCACGGTGGAAAATTTCAAACACACAAGGAAGTAGGGAGAACAGCACAATGAATCCCCATGAACCCATCTCCCAAAATCAACAACTGTGAACTCACAGCCAGTTTTTCTTCATCTATATTTCCAACCAACATCACTCTCCAATAACATATTATTTTAAAGTAAATCCTAGACTTCCTAGACTTTTGTTTAGAAGTACTTCAGTATCTTTCTCTAAAATTAAGGGCTCTCTGAAATATCAACCACTATTCCATTGTTATACTTAAAAAATAATTCTTGAACATGTTCAGATATCCATGTAGGGTTCAAAATTCCCCAACCGTGCTATCAAAAAGTAAACTTGACACCTACCTTCATTAGCTCCTAAAAATTGTTGTTGCAGGCCTTCAAATGTGTCACTTCCTGCTATCTCCTGGGCTGGTGCACTGTTATTCTGGGCCGAAGACTGATAAGGTTTGTATGTCACTTTATATGATTCCAAAGCTTGACAACTGGGACCTTGTGATGAACCAAATGACTGTTGTAAGATGACAAATGAAATTACGAATTAGAATTTGGCCTTTTCTTAAAAAATTATCTGAATTAGACACCTTAATTTTGTGTTACCGAACTTAATTATGGTACAATTACAAATTTTATACCTATATATGCTCAAAATTAGCACTTATTGTTATTTAACACTGTTAATTAGAAGTCTGCAATGTATAAATTACAAATATCTTAACTATACTTTTGAACACATAATGGAGCTGATTTCATAAATAAACTCAAGAATTCCAATGAGATTATATCTAAATATTTTATAACAAACGATTTAGATGATGCCAACATCTTGGGAACATATAAATGAACATCCTCAACAACAGAACATGTGATGCAAAGCTTCATTTATAATAAATACTCAGCAACTTTTATGAAATGAAGAACATTCCACAGAGATAGAATTAAGAGAAAAGAACCACCCAACAAGGTCCACAAAACCATCCCATCATTGGGTGCCACAGAATACCTACTGGCAAAATGACACATTTGTTGTCATTAAGAAATTCTAAGAAATAACTAACTGTATTCTCAGGTCTTACTTCAATAAATTCTCTCACAGGAAAAAACAAGATGCATAATATCCATTCCCTCTACTGTCATATCATCATACAAAACAGTTATCAGCTTTGAAATGTTTAACCAAAAGTTTGTTATAACTAATGGAAAAACATACCATGCTCACGGCTAGAAGAATCAACATTGTTAAAATGTCCATATTACCCAAAGCAATTTACAAATTTAATGCAATCCCTATCAAAGCACCACTGTCATACTTTAAAGATCTGGAAAAAAATAGTACTTCATTTTATATGGAACCAGAAAAAACCTCAAATAGATCAAAACAGCATGGTACTGGCACAAAAATAGAGGTAGATGTATGGAACAGAATTGAGAACCAAGAGATAAACCCAGACACTTATCATCATTTGATCTTTGATAAGCCCATCAAAAATATAAATCGGGGGTGGTGCCTGTGGCTCAAACAAGTAGGGCGGCGCCAGCCCAATATACTGGAGGTGGCAGGTTCAAACCTGGCCCCAGCCATAAAAAAAAAAAAAATATATATATATATATTTTCATATATATATAAAAAAAAATTGGGAGAAAGATTCCCTATTTAACAAATGGTGCTGGGAGAATTGGCTGGCAACTTGTAGAAGACTGAAACTGGACCCACGCCTTTCACCATTAACAAAAATTAACTCTCACTGGATAAACTATTTAAACTTAAGACATGAAACTATAAAGATTCTTGGAGAGAGTGCAGGAGAAACACTTAAAGAAATTGGCCTGGGAGAATACTTTATGAGGAGGATCCCCCACCCCACCCCCGGGCAATTGAAGCAACACCAAAAATACATTACTGGGATCTGATCAAACTAAAAACGTTCTGCCCAGCCAAGAACACAGTAAGTAAAGCAAGCAGACAGCCCTCAGAATGGGAGAGGATATTTCCAGGTTATGTTTCTGACAAAAGTTTGATAACCAGAATCCACAGAGAACTCAAACTTATTAATAAGAAAAGAACAAGTAATCCCATTTCATTGTGGGCAAGAGACTTCAACAAAAGTTTCTCTGAAGAAGATAAGCACATGGCCTACAGACACATGAAAAAATGCTCATCATCTTTAATCATAAGAGAAATGCAAATCAAAACCACTTTGAGATACCATCTAACTCCCGTAAGAGTGGCTCACATAACAAAATCCCAAAACTACAGATGTTGGCATGGATGTGGAGAAAAGGGAACACTTCTGCACTGCTGGTGGGAGTACAAGCTAATACGTCCATTTTGGAAAAAAGTATGGAGAATACTCAGGGATTTAAAAGTAGACCTGCCATTTGATCCTGCAATTCCTCTACTAGGTATATGTCCAAAAGACCAAAAAATCATTTTATAACGATGTTTGCACCAGATTG
The DNA here is from genome assembly GCA_963574355.1 of Loris lydekkerianus. Taxonomy (NCBI): domain Eukaryota; kingdom Metazoa; phylum Chordata; class Mammalia; order Primates; family Lorisidae; genus Loris; species Loris lydekkerianus. The sequence continues at coordinate 36,007 of CAUYPK010094813.1, read as the reverse complement.
TTCATTGCAGCTCAATTCATAATAGCCAAGTCATGGAAGAAGCCCAAATGCCCTGGGATTAATGAGTGGATTAATAAATTGTGGTATATGTATACCATGGAATATTATGCAGCCTTTAAAAAGATGGGGACTTTACCTCGTTTACATTTATATGGATGGAACTGGAATATATCCTACTTAGTAAAGTATCTCAAGAATGGAAGAAAAAATATCCAATGTACTCAGCACTATTATGAAACCAATTTACAATCACATACTTTCATATGAAGAATAGATAACAACTATGGTCCAAGATGAAAGAGGGGGGAAGGGGGATAGGAGGGGAGGGGGGAGGTTAGATCGAGGGAGGGTGAATGGTGGGATCACACCTATAGTGCATAATGCAAGGGTACATGTCAGATCTATTAGTATAGAGTATAAATGTCTTAACGCAATAATTAAGTAAATGAGATGAGGTATATATTAACCAGTGTGATGTAAGCGTTCCTAATCCTATATGAAATCAGCACACTGTACCCCATAAATGCCTTAATGTATACATGATCTATGTGTTTATGATTTAATAATAAAAAAAAGTTTGTTATAACTAGTAAGCAAGAAAACTGAGGAAACTAACTGCTGTCATCCACACAGAATTACTGCTTTAATAACTACATGACGATACCTGACATGCAGGGAAGTGGTAGAAGGCAGAAGCAGCAGTAAATGAGGACAGTTAATCTTTGGCAGACTTAATTTTTAATGTTTAAAATAACTGTTTCCAAAGAACCTCCATTTTAAACTTCTGACTTAAGATTATGATTGTATTAGATTATAAACAGAAAACAGCATGACTAATTCACCACGAACCTAAAGAAGCACACTCTCGGTAATCTGTGTAGTTAAAATACATCATCTCTCCACTGCACTTACATACATGCCTTAAACACACACATACATAATGCGGATACCTGTGCAAACACACACTAATTCTTAAAGGTCAAGTTCTCACAATACCTGAAAATGGTTCCTCTGGGGATCTGAAAATTTAATTACATTGGTCGGCTGGCTATTAAATTCCTGCTTCTGACCATTGGTGTATGGTCTAAAGTTTTCAGGAAGGTGATATAAATCAGTCTGTTCACATTTACTTGGAGGACTGTAGCCACTTCCGCCTTCATCTCTACCTTCTTCAGGATGGTACCCAGGGTGTTGGTCTTCAGTTTTACTTGGATTTTCTTCCCAGCCATTACCACATTTTTCTCCAATGAAGAAACCCTGAATTTCTTTATAGTCCTGTTAGATAACAAGAGTAAAACAAAAGCACTAAGATCTATTCCCACCCTCACCAAAGTCGTGATTGCACCTGACACTTACACTTTGAGATTTGGGTAGCACTTGATGTTCATGCCAGTTCATCTCCGATTGCTCAGGATGGTGTGGTCTTGAGAAAAATCAATACTTTAGATGTAAAGACTATTGTTTACTTGGATATAAATAACATAAACAACCCCAAGATATTCACATTTTCCCTCCAACCTTCACGCAAAATTTTAAGAATCTGTCTACCATTGTATAATCATGTACATTGTTATTATCTGCAGAGAATCAAAAGAAAAAGGCTTATAGACTTGGAATAGTCTAAGTGATTTCAGGTACTTACTCTTCCTCTGCGTCATCCTCGCTGCAGTCCAAATAGTGGAGGTCAGGGGAGGAGAGGTCGTCATCATCCAGCATATCATGAGGAAGGTCTGTGAGAAGCTGCTGCAACTGAGGCAAAAAAGTGCATCAATGTCACACTGACGTTAATACAAGAGGCCAAACCAAAACTGCCGTGGAATGAGTGATTCTTGACTGTAGAAATGAAAGAAACCCCTACTTCCTCCTTTCATTAATTGCTTAAATTCCACACAAATTATGTTCATCATTTCACTTGGGGAAAAGAGAGTGGCATAATGTCAGAATTTATACCAGAAGCCTTTTTTTTTTTTTTTTTTTTTCTACAAAGGTCTCAGATTTAAATACACATACAACAGAATTTTAAAACTATTTTATGCAAACACAGCAAGTCACAATAATGGTATAACCCCCGTGTTGTTCTCACAGGGCAGACTGAGTTTCAGAATCCTGTTTTACTGGTAATCAGATGCTGAGGACTTGACAATCAGACATACTGCAGGGAATCTGAGCAGCCAGATGCACTCTGCCAAGGTGAGAGGAACAACGGCAGCAACAGGTGGCCCAGAAGCCCTTAACAGCTCTGATAATATGATAGAAACCTCTTGGGGTGGCTGAATTAGGAGACAGCCATCTAATTCCACTAATGAAAAGACATATAATACTCTGCTCTTATAAAACATCTGAGTAAAAGGAGAGTTGCAAGATTCAGTTTTCTATGGACAGCACATTCAAAAGCATAACACCACTGACATCAAAAAATTTGACTTCACTCTCTAGAAACATCATAATTTTAGCAGTCCGCCTACATAAACTAGACAGACAAAATTCATTCAAGTTTCAAGATAAACTGTGATTAAAAAAATGAGTAGTCTAATTTGCTAAATTTCAATCTATATGCAATAATTGTCTTTCTTCAAATGTCATAAAGTATCTTAAAACTTGTAACAATCAGAATATCAAATGTTCTGTTACTAAATTGTAGGGGGACTGCTAATGAGTTCTCTTTAAGAAAGTAACCACCAACTTCATTAACAAGCTAAGTCCCTCTAGAATACATAAATCAAAAAATATATATATACAAAATACATAAATCAAACCCATAAAATTACAAAACAGGTGAATTTTAAACATGTTAAATACCCTGTTAAACCTTGAAGAAGAAAAAAAAGAGAGAATGAGAGATGCTTCTTGGTCTATAACAAGCCTCCTCCCCACTTTCTCTGTCATTAGTATAAAAGAAATGAAATACAGCTATAAAACATATCCAAGTTTAAGAAACTTCTTAAAAATATATATATATGGAAAAGTTAAATGAACATATTCTAAAGAAGGTCTGAAAGGCATGTCCCAAATTGTTAAAATATGAGAATGGGAATGGAATGTGTGAGGTGGAACATTTCCTCTCTCCATATAGATTTCTGATATTCAATGTATTTTTTTTTTAAGGTTTTTCTCAATCCATTTGGTTCTTTAAAGATGAAGCAAGAGAAAGAGATTCTTGCCAACGAAAATTTATCTTCTTCCCTAAATCTGTTTGTTTAACAATCAAGATCTTGATTTACTGCCCATCTGCACATGCAGAGTGCTTAAAAATTCAGTTAGAATTAGCCATAGTCAGAATTGACCTAAAGATGTAAAGAACAAGAAACACAAAAGAAATGCCCTAAAAACAAAGCACATCAAGATATTAGTAAACTACATGCCCCAAGTGAAAGGTAGCAAAAGTAATTCTACAAAGACACAAAATGCACTGGGGAAAAAAAAAAAAAAAATCACATCTATAAGGTCTTTTAAAAGTAGCCCAACCTGTTTTGTCCATTATGTATCACTACTTTAAGGAAAAAGACTACCCCCACGTGTTACACAGGGAAAAATGACAACAAAATAAATCCTTTACATTTATATCAGGTGAAGATTCCTGGACAGAAAGAATATTTTCTTCTAAACCTTCAGTGAGGTTCAAATACACAGCATTTCAGGGGAACCATGATAGGGACATCTCAACAGTACATTCCCCTCCACACACACACAAAAACAGGGGAACTATATAATGATTAAACAGCTACTGTAGGTTTCTTTGTGACACCACAAAATTAACAAAACTGTTTCCACCAATACCCCTCCCTCCACCCCCCTCCCCCTCCCTCTTCTCCCTTTCCCCTTTTCCCCTATTCTTAGGTTGTAACTGGGTTATAGCTTTCATGGGAGTCTTTTCTGTTTTTTTTTGTTGTTGTTGTTTTGTTTTGCTTTTTTAATGTGTTTAAGTTCTGAGACACTAAGCAGAAAGCCTACCACACAGAGATTGCCAGGGGTGAGGGAACCCTCTGAATCAGAAGGACCGAGCAAGGGTCCCATGCCCCTGAAAGAAGGGAGTGTCTAGCAGGGAGCAACAGTTTCCCAGTGATGAGAGAGCAGGGGGCTCTAACCAAAGGGTGCAGGAAGGAGGCCATAGGCAACAAGAATATGGTAAAAGTGAACTATAAAATCTACACAAGAAATAAATGCAAAAAAATGCATGTTGATTTTCTAGGATTTTCTATAGATACAGGGAGCTAAACTCAAAAAGTATGCAGTGGCAGACATTAAATTGAAATAGTTTTTAAGTTAATTAAAGAAAGAACTTTGAGATAACTAAAACTGTCCTAAAGTTGTAACATACCAGCAAATAACAAGCTTTCTGTGACTCGAAGGTGTTCGGACAGTTTACAGTTGGGATAGACTCAGATGTTAGCTGCTGAATGTTTATACAAAAATAGCTAAAAGTCCTATGTTAATATTTAATCCATAGTCCTAAGGTTTATTTTGTTTAGTTTACATTTTAGCTATTAAGAAAACAAACAAACAAACCCAAACAGGAGCTGCCTTTGCTGGTATTATAGTAAAGATATAAATATGATCTGTGATACCGCAGTGAAGCATTTCATGGCTGAGAACCTGGAATTTTCCCTGATGCTTATGTGACTCAATATGAAAAGTAAAAATATCACTTCTGAAAAGTGCGTACTAGCTGAAAATGCAGACATAGTAAACTTTTTCATCATTTAATTTTCCAATGTGGGAAGATAATACAAACATATACTTTGTATAGTAAGTAGGTCCCAGTATCCCGACAGAAGCAGAGAGAAGTGGCTCTAAAGTTGGGAGGAAGACAGGACGGACGGGACACACGCAAATGCAGCAAACCAAGGAGAAGGGTGTGCGTGTTCCCAGCACGACACTGCCGCTGTCACTGGCATTCAGCACATATGCCCATTTTCATGACCTCCCCGCAAAAATCTTAAACTTTCTAAGGTAAACTAGGAAGAATAAGAATACTTATTCACAGATTGTTGTACTTTCACTCAGATGTACATATTGTTATATTTTCTTTGAAGTGTTCCTTTTGGCCTATGGTATATTTAAAAATATGTATTTAATTTCCAAGTGTTTAGAGACTTTTCAGGTTGACTATCTCTGATTTCTAGTTATATTCCATTATGGCCAGAGCATATAAACTGTGGGACTTATTTTAAGTAAGTGAGATCTGATTTGCAGACCAAAGTACGGATTGCTCTTGGTGATTGTTCCACAGATGATCTAGAAGACTGGACCGAGTATCCTGGAGAAGAAGGTTGGATCCTGAGGAGTGAAGCTCATCACCGACTATTGCAAAGCTCTGCTTTTATTACGTTTTATATTTTAAAAATGTCTTAGATGCTGCCACTTGTTTAACTTCCACTTTTAAAACGTGAAATATATGTTGCATTCTCTATATAAATCTGATACTTTCTTTTATAGTGTAAATTTCTATGCATATTTTCCTCAAAACACCGTTTTCAAAGGATTTTAACAGTTGCATAAAGGATTGTTGTAGACAAAGGATTTCATTACAAAATGGCAGAACGTGAGCCAAATGACAGTGTGAACACCTGTATTTAGCTAAACGTGGTCACTTCCCAGAACCAACACTTACTAACAGTAATAAGAAGAGGTTTGTCAAAGGCCATATGTCTTCTTTTGCAGAGGTCAACAAAAGGTGAAGAATTTATTTCTCCTTTTAGAGAAATGCTTCCTGAGCAGCCCTAACGGGCACACCGTATCCACCTCAGGTTCCTTGGCTCCTTCAGGGGTGGGGGACGATGGGCAAAGACACAGAAGAAGGGACGCCCCTGCCATGCTGCTGTCTGAGGGTGGAGAAGGCCCAGACCGCCACCCTACCTGTTTCTTGACCGGAAACACCCGGCACAGGAAGCTGATCCTGCCACCAGCTCACCTAAAATGGCCACGGGGAGCACAGGTGTCCTCCAGGCTCTGGGAAGCCACTTCCTTCTGGGTGCCCGGGACCTCCGATGGCTTCCCCACCTGCCACCCGGGAGGTCTTCCTGTCCTTCTTGCCAATGCTCAGTAGGCCGAAAGCCAAACTGCAAGGCAGGTGTCGCTCCCACTTCCTTCCCTTATTTTGCTCCAGGTCTGAGGTGAGGTGATGAAAGGACAAAAACACAGTCCAAGCCCCTCACCACTGCCCACGAGGCCCTTCATCTGCCGCCCACGAATCAAAACCCTTGTCCACAGACCTATCACGTCTGCAAAAATTCTACGGTCCATTGCACCTGGTGTGTCTCATGATGTACAGATCATCAATTGCCACACAAGTGCCTCTTAACAGATCATCTCCCAGCTTCATGACAAACTCTGACCCAGATAAGCACCATTTGGCTGTCGGGGAACGTGCGTGGCCTGGTGGCCAAGCTTCAGGCTGCAGGCTTGGTCCAGCGGTGAGCGGGGCAGGTGTTTCATCCACGTGCCTGTTCCTGGGCCCCTGCTCATGTTTTCTCAGGGTAGATCATTACAGGACAAGAGCAAAGACCCGCTGCACGGCTCACTTAGAGTTTCTGCTCACATCACACCCTGATACTCCATAGGCCAAACCAGGTGACATGACCAAGCTCCACGTCCCAGTGTTAGACAAGCACTGCTCCCAGGGACAGGTAGGAGGGGAAGCTGAACAATAATAATCCAAACTGCTGCCTAAATCCAGAGCCCCCACCACAAAACAATAATCCACATTTGTCCTCAGATACAAATAACTTATTCAAAGGGGACCAGAGAGAAATAAACCTAACAATTCAATAGAGAAAGGGAATCACATGAAGGCTTTCTTACAGTAAATATTGATTTAGAGCAGAGACAACAAATTTAAGATAAACAAGGGCTGAAGTAAGGCGAATACTTGGGTGGGGAATTAGAGCAGAGATAATGCTCCTCCCTGTGAGTGACCAGGACAGAAGAGCTAATCTTTGCTTCCTCTGATTTCACTTGTCTTTTATTAAGTTGGCTGTATTAGATTAGTCAGACCACAGTGAAGCATAGTAACACAGCAATAAAAATGCCTCTTTATGTAAAGCTCGTGTGCGCCTCTATTTTGTACTTCTCTTCTGAAATGTAATTTGATTTCTTTCTTTCTTTTTTTTTTTTTTAAAGTGCCTTTAGTTAATTTCTTAAATTGAAATTTGTTCTTGTGTGTTCAATATTTGATTGGATTTATTGCCTGAGGAAAAATAGATTACAAATATAACACCGAGGTTGTAACATTTTTAAACTGTGGAAAGCAGTTAATTTTTTCCATAAAAAGTAATATATTGATTGAGCAGGGGTGATGACTATGCCCATAAATCTGCCAGTCTCCTCCTTGTGAAATTTGTAGAGGGGGGGCATTTCTAGAAGCCACAAGTGAATACATAGTGCTCCTGCTGGACCCCATGTCTTATCAGCAGTTTCTGAAAGGTAGGAACAGTGAAGGGGTGGTACCTCCTGGTCCCCCAGCAGAGGACCTTCCTGGGCAGAAGCCACGGATACACAGCAATTGAAAATGGTGATGTGTGTGATGGGTCCCTGTGTGAAATAAAAGCTAACAAATACATGTGGTGACACATATTATTTTAATTGCTCCATAATTTTCATATATGAACATGTCTAAAAGAATATATTAAGAAAACATAAAACTAAAATTTTAGTGTAATAACTATTATAGAAACTCATTTAGTTGTTTTTAATCACAGAAAATTATATGTTGCCTTTGTGTATAAAAGTAGGGGTTGATGCCCAGAGAAATGTCTGGAAAGAAACATGCCTTGAGTGAGAGGAGGAGACTGGAGGGAGAGAGTTCAAGGAACACTCTGACTCTGTCTCTAGCAAGTGCCTTGCTAACAATGTCTTCATAGGTGTCCTGTGCATTTCAGAACACACAGATGAGCAAAAAACAAATCAATAACAGTCATGAGAAAAATATTTAGAAAAAATGAATCTTCTAAATAGCCATGTTGATGAAAAATGATACCATAAATATTTTGGAATAATTTCTTGATACTTTGCAGAATGTATATTATTTAATTTGATGTGAAGCAAGGCTGTTTTTATTTCTGTTCTGCCATTTAGTCAAGCTGTCATGCTCACTACTATATCCGCACCTGCCCTTTATTAAACACTCTTTCTTTGACATTACCTCCTTCACTACCTGCTTAATCCCAGCTAGGAACTAACTATGACCACACTGAATCCACAGCTGTTCTTCAAACCATCCTCCAGTACACAGATTGGTCACCAAATATATTTTGTTTCTACCAATGATACTGTCAGCTGAGTATATTATTCCTTGTGAAGTTGTGAATATATGGAGAGAGAGAGAAAGTATGTGCATGTTCTTTTAAAATAGCAAACTCTCAGAAGGTAGCTACTCTTCTTCAGCCTTTTTAAAAGTTACTGCATCTGATAGGAACATAATGGACCATTCTTCATGGAAACCTGGAAGACAAGAAGGAAAACAAATAGAGAGGAAGGAAGAGAGAGATGGGGAAGGAAGGGAAGGAGAAAAGAAGGAGATAGCTTTTTCTGTTTTTAATAAAATAAATTGATCAACTTGTTTGTTCACAAGAGTCTGACGGAAGGGGTGTCAACTAATGTATATGAAGGAATATTTTCAAGGTAGTCTGCTCTGAACCCTGGAATCGAGGCATGGGAGAGATTATTCTCATAGTTACTCTCATTCCTTATTTTAATGAGGTAGTCTTATACAAATAAAGACTTGAGGAGAACGCTGGTACACTGCTGGTAGGACTGCAGACTCATACAGCCTCTATGGACAGAAGTATGGAGAATCCTCAAAGAGCTGAAAGTGGGCCTTCCATTTGATCCCACAATCTCACTACTAAAAACTCATTTTACTACAAGGACTTTTGCACTAGAATGTTTATTACAGTTCAATTTATAATTGCCAAGATGTAGAACCAACCCAAATTCCCATCAAGCAGCCATAAAGAAAGATGGAGACTTTACATGTTTTATATTTACCTGGATGGGTATGAAGCACTTTCTTCTTAGCAAAGTATCACAAGATTGGAAAGGCAAGTATCCAATGTACTTGATACTAATCTGAAACCAACAGATAAACAATTACATGCCCATAGGAGAAGAACACAATTGAATTTTAAATGGAAGGAGCAGGGAGGAGGAATAGGGGAAAGAGCAAGAGGGCGGCTGATTGGCAACCTAAGGTGGCCAATGGGGGGCATACGGCACACCCCCGGGGTGAAGGGCTCTACCACGACTTGAACTCTACCTAAGAAATGCAATGTAACCTAACCATTTGTACTCTCTTATTATTCTGAAAATTTAAAAAAGAAGCTAAGCATGGAACATACTTTCCTTTATTCTAAAAATAGGGAGGTGTTCTTTTGTCATAAATGCAAGAGGGATACATTTACATATATGTTTTTTGAAAAACCCCTTTGTAGATGGGGTGTAAAGTCGACTGCTTATAGGACTATTGTGTTGGTAAAACTAATACTGGAAAGAGATGTTGGCAGGAGGAAGGGGATAGGTTTCCAAATAGGTCTCAGCCTATTTTCTTCAAACCCCTGATAAAATTACTACTAAATTAACCAAAACATTGGGAATTGTCTTTGTTTCTTTTCTTATATGTTATTGTGACAACTTTTCACAGAAATGTTGAAAGAATTTTACAATGAGCACCCATACATCCATACCTAGATTCTATCATTAATATTTTATTTTATCCCACATCTATTCATCTGTCCTTCCATTTATAAACTATTTTTATTCTTTGAAGCATTGAAGAATCCGTACACTTTGCCCTGAGTTCTGCAGTGAGCTTGCCACTACCTAGAGCAGAAGTGTCCAACCTTATCTTTTTCTCTGCCATGCGTTGAAAGGATAGAGTTGTCTTGGATCACACACAAAATACACAAACACCAAAGAATGCTGATCTGCAAAGAAAAGATCTATGCATAATTTTTGTTAAATCGAAAACACAGATAAGTAAAAAATGTCCTTACAAAATTAGCATGCCTAGGCCAGAAGTTGGACACCCATGACCTAGAGTTTAAATCTTCGGGAACAATTTTAGAGGTAAAATTCACAAGCAACAAAATCTGTAAATCTTTAAATGTGCCATTTTGTTTCTACAAGTGCATAGATCTGTGCAGGCCAAGTCCTTATCAATATAGAATTTATTACCGGTACCCTCCCCTCAAGAGGCGACCTCTGTCATTATAGCATAAGTATATGTTATCATTATATAATGAATACAATGACAAAAACTTTTCAGTCATAGTTTGCCATTTGCCCACCATTTTTTAGTAAAATGTTTTAAAAATGTGAAGTAATTTGTCTTTTTTAATATCTATCTTCTCAACTTCTTTATGTGTCTGGACACAAGTCCATTTTCTCCATCTGTGTCTGGCCTATTCTGTTTAATGAACAGCAATTTTTAATTGTGATATTATACGATTCAATATTTTTAGAAATCTTTTGTCTACTCTCAACCTCCCAAAAGATCCTGCAATATTTTCTTATAAAATGTTTACTTCCAAAGTTTTAATTTTTATGCCTAGATCCAAGATGAAGCATAACACGTTCTACATGGTAAAAGATAAGGCTTGAGTTCCTTTTTATGTATTTATTTTTAACATGAGAATCCTGTTGTTCCAGTACCCCTTCTTAAAATACTGCCCTTTCTACTTTAGATTTCTTTGACACCACTGTTAAATATTGAAGATAGAGATCTCCTTCAGGAATCTGTTCTATTCCACTGGACAGCACCAGATTGTCTCAATTACTTTCTTTTTTTTTTATTATTAAATCATAGCTGTGTACATTGATATGATCATGGGGCATCATACACTAGTTTCACAGACCAGTTGACACATTTACATCACACTGGTTTCAATTACTTTCTTTTTAAAGTGAGTCCTACAGCCTTTAGTGGAAGCCTATGTCCTTTGCATTCCATTATGATTTTAATTACGGCATGTTAATTACAAAAAAAAAAAAAAAAAAAAAAAAAAGAGGCCTGGTGGATTATGAATGGATTTATGCTAAATATACAGAAAATATAAAGTGAAATGCTTATTAAAAGTATTCAGCTTTGGGCAGCACCTGTGGCTCAAAGGAGTAGGGTGCTGGCCCTGTATGCCAAAGGTGGTTGGTTCAAACTCAGCCCTGGCCAAAAATTGCAAAAAAAAGAAAAAAAAAAAGTATTCAGCTTCCCAATTGAACACAGTTGATTACTTGTTTACTTTGGTTTTTAATTTTTCTCAGTAATATTTTGTAATTCTCAAGTATTGAAGGTGTTTCACTAAACCAATTTATCAGTATTTAATATTTTTGATGTTACTATAGTAAATTATTTTTAAACATTCATCTTCTGGGTATCTGTTATTAGTATACAAAATGCAACTGATTTGGGGGGTTAACCTTTTGTAATCAAGCTAAATTTAGTTATTATGTTTAGGTCATTTTATTGACCTATCAGGATTATAGGTCTATACACACACATATATAAATATACAATTACACATATACATATATATTTCGTGTGCCTTTTACTTTTCTTATCTTATTACAATGTCTATATCATGTTAAATAAAAGTAGAAAGAGTAGGCTTCCTGAAATTGTTTTCAACCTGAAAGGGAAAACGTTGAATATTTTATCATTAACAGGATGTTAATTGTAGGGTTTTATAAGTGTCATCTACCAAATAGAGAGTGTTCTTTTTCATGACTAGTTCTTGAGATATTTTATCATAAGTAGAAGAATTTTGTCAAATATGGTTTCCTCTTTAATAATTAAAATCATACTTCATTTTCTTTTTTATCGTCTTAGTTGATAAAAAACATAGAATGCTTCCAAATGTTAAACAAATCCTTTATTTCTGTGATAAACCTCACTTTGTCAAGATATGGCATGTTTTTTATCTAGGATAATATTCAATTGGATAGTATTTCATTAAGGAATTTTACAACTTTTTAATGAGGGATATTAATCTATAATTCCTCTTCCTGTGCTGCCTTTGTCAGATATTGGAATTAAGGTTATTTTGGCAACATAAAATGTAATGGAAATGGTTTTCTCTAATACTTTCTGAAAGAGTGTATTTAAGATAGGTTTTAGTCCTTTTTAAATAATTGATATAATTCACCAGGGAAGCCATCTGGTCCTGGAGTTTTCCTTGTGGTTAAGTTTTTAGATTTATCTGGCTGTATTTAGTTTACTAGTTGGATGTTTTGAACAGAGAATTTTTTTTTTTTAATGCCTGCTTAAACTGCTGCTGGGTATTGTACAAAATTAATAAATGTATTTCCTTACTCAGAAGATTACCATTAAAGTTTTCAATAGAAAATAATTTCTTACTGTTTCAAGGGTATTTAAATTCTCTGTTTTATTGCATCTTTTTGATGAATTACATATTTTATGTAATGTGTCTTTTATCTAAGTTGTAGACTATGTTATCATACTGTTATAATTACACCTTATTATTTTGATATCTCTAGTAAAACCATTTATTTCTGATATGTGTGTTTCTTTGACTGTCTAGTCAATTAAAAAAATAGGTGTTTCTTATTATATCTTGTTAAGCTAAAATCAATTTGTTGGTCTCTTCTTTTTGAAGAACCAAAATTGGGCTATGACAATTGTTATTTCTTTTTTTGGTCATTTTCTGTATTTTTTGGCTTCTGCTCTTGCCTTCATTATTTCCTTATTTCTACTAAGATTATTTCATTCTTTCTAGTTATATTAAGTTCACAGTTGTTTTATTTTCGTAACTTCTTAAGTTACGAATGTAAGTCATGAAATGTAGACATTTATTCTTCTCAAGTATGTACATTTAATGCTTTACTCCTTCTGGGCACTTGGTCACGAGTCCCGTATTTTTCTTTCAATTTTATTTAAAATATTTTCTGAACTCCCTCTGATTTTTCTTTGGCCAATGTATTGTTTAAAGTAGGACACTAAAATTCCAAATATTTGGGATTTTTACTTTTATTTATTTCTAACTGGAGTGCATTGATGAAACATACTCTGTGAATTTATGGAGATGGCTTTGTGGTCAAGGATGTGATCAATCTTAGTGAACACATCGTGTATTTGAAAGGTGCATGTTCTGCGGGAGATTAGTACAGAGTTCTAGAAATAACAATTAGGTCTACATGGTTGATAGTATTGTTAAAATAATAGGTACCATTGCTGTTTATTTTCTCTAGTTTCCTATCAGTTTCTCTATAGGAAAAAGATTAGGTTTTCACTAAGGAATATTTGTGACCTGTAAGTAAATAATTATATTTATTTTACCTCATATTCTGTGTTTTGATTTCTGAAAATGTATATGTGTATATCTGTGTTGGTACATATAATTTAGGTCATATTTATTACACAATTATTAAAGCAAACCAATTTATTTTTAGCGAAAAGGCCTGTATTTTATTTACATTTTTTTTTTTCAGCTATATATATTTTTTGAAAATCTATCTGGTTAGTCATGAAACCAGGAATCTCAACTCACTAGGTGGCAGTGAAAAAGGACCAACCTACATAACATCAATATAGCAAAACAAAACCAAGCAATGATAACAAAATACATTCCTTATTAAGTTTCCTCTCAACTATATAAGTTTATACAACTTTTAATAAATAAATACTCCATATTGAAGGTCTTTACTGTGGCCTCCAAATAACTGACAATATGTATATTACTTGGTATCTTTTCCTTATATTTTGACAACTGAATTCTCCACACTCTGGATATGTTTTATGTGAGTTGATAATTGTTTAATTTGAAGTTTTATTCATCATTGTCAACATGTGACAGGAATTATGATACATTAGGTGTCCTCTTTATGAACACATAAAATATTTTCTCCTTAAAGGTATTTACTTATAGGCTGCATAATTAAATTACTACAAAAAAATTACAATTTAGGAGAACATTCCAGTGCCTTTGCTCTTCATCTTTTACTTTTTGTTGTAGAGGTGGAAGTTTACTCTGAAATTCTACATGCAATCCTGCTTTTGTTTGGACTTTTGGCCTCCTCGTTATATTTCAGGTGAAGTTATTTTATGTCTCTCTGGGAATGATGTAGCTCAGCAGGGCCTGTCCTCTGGGTAAAAAGAAACTGTTGAGTTGGCCTTGGCTATAAATTGGTACCATTGGGATAGACAACTATTTACATTATTATATTATTTTTCACAAGATGCTGTGCTCCGAAGTACTTCCCATTCATCAACCTAATAGCTCAGCAGGTATCTCCTGTGGCCTTTATCGTCTGGGTCAGGTAGCTCTGGAGGTTAGAGTAATGATTATGAGGGCCAGGGAGGTGGTTTTAATCCCTGCATGGGCCAGTTAGTTTCTCAGTTAGGAAAAAACCCTTGTACCCAACAATCACCTGCACCTCTAACCTCTTGGTCTTATAGCTGCACATTAAAGGTTGTAAAAGTGACACGTCTCAGGATCATAGGTGGTACAGTACAATTCATCGATACCATTAGGGAAATATATCAGGGCAAATATTCCATTGACAAGGTATTTACTTCATCCTTAAATGGGAAAGCTTACACTTGGATTTGAAGATATATATATGTGTGTGTGTGTGTGTGCGCTTCTACTAAAATAAATTGGTTTTTAATTAAACCAATAGTGTTGGTTTATTAAACTCAATAGTGTTATTAAATGCACAGACTTTGGAATCTTCTTAAAGCTCACAAGGTACCACATTCAGAACCCCTGGAGCTGAATCTTACTGGGCTCAGGTATTCCTTTAAACTAATTTGAAATTAAGTTTTTTTCCCAGTCTTCCACAATCATTATATTAGGTCATTAAATAAAAAATGCATGATTAAGACTCTAAAGTGTAGCTCCTAATGAGGTGGACACTTGTGCACTCATGAACTCATCCTAGAAAAAGGGTTACACACTTCATTGCTGAATATTACTACAGTCACCTTTGAAATGCTCCCCTCGGGAAGCTATGCACTGATGCCAGTGCCTACCCTTCAAAGCAATTTTGGAGCTCTTTTTTTGGAGTGTTCATCAAAACTGTAGTCCTACAGAACACAAAAACACACAACAGCACTAATGAGTTCCACTCAATGAGACACCGTTACATGGGGGCAAGTTCACGAACTTAATTGTCAGACTTTGTCCAATGACAGTTCTGGTGGCAAGTCACATTGAAGGGTGTGTTGGGTGCTGGTGTCACTGCACAGCTTCCCAAAGGGAGTTCTTCAAAAGAACTGTAGTGAGGCGTGTAGCACCTATTTTTAGAATGAGTTCATGAACTTAATTGCTAGATCTCATGTATCTCAAACAAGAAACAGTGCAATTAATCAAAGTCTGCACCTAAACAGTAGACACAGTTTTGCCATATTAATGGTTGTAAATGCCAGCAGCAAAGAAGCCAGGAGAGCAAGTGGCAATGACATAATGAATGGCATTTGCCACATCTTGTTGAAAGAAGCCTGGAAGAAGTGGTAGTCAGTTGGTGCAAGGTCTGGTGAGCTTGGTGGATGAAAGAGATTTTCCAAGTTCAGCTTCTGTAGTTTGAGTGGCGGTGTTTATGCAACATGTGGTTGACTGTTGTATTTCAAGAGGACTGGCCTGTCTCTTGAAATACCAATCTCAGCTGCTTAATTGCAGGCATCCTTGTCATTTCATCCATCTGGTTGCAGTAGACATCCGCTGCAATTGCTTGACCAGGTTTCAGAATGCTGTAGGGGCTAATACTAGCCTGGGACCACCAAACAGCTGCCATTAGCTTTTTTTGATGAGTATTCAGTTTGGGACTGGGTTTTGGCACTTAATCTTTATCCAACTATTATGCCGAATACTTGCAATTGTCACAAAGAATCCATTTTTCATCACATTTACTAATATGGTGTAGAAATTGTTCACCTTTTATCCCTCCTTAACACTTTACTGATAATCTGAACCGTCTGAACTGCATCGGTTCCACCACAGGACTCATATTCAAAAATAACACAGATTTTTTACTTACTCATGGTTTCACAAAAATTGCTCTAAAAAACAACTTGAAAAATAATCACAAACCCAAATGTGTTTTTGAAAGACTAAGGATGTGCCTTCACAATAAACATAAAACAAGAAATGTTAAAGTGAGATATCAGAGATATCAACTGTCAAACTTAGTACTTATGGAAATCAGACATTTCATACTCATAACTTAACATTTTCCCTTTACCCCAGGAGCATTTGTCACTTTGCCATGTTTGCATTGATGACCCCATTCTGTCTGGGTTGCTGAGCCCTGGTTGCCCAGAGGAAATCTTCAATCTGTCCAGTCATCACACTTCTGCTAACTGACCCACACGTCTAGAACATGCACCACATGGCATTACTCTTGGACTTCATTATGAAGGGAAGGAGACTGGATTCTTGAATGAAAATCTTTCTCTATCCATTTGGTCTAACATACTGACTGACCATGTGTGTTGCTGAATCATGTGCTGTTTGCTGAGAAATGCTCAGGGATTGTGTCGTTGCTGGAGGAATGAACACCCCATAATGTGCAAGCCTAGGTAGTGTAGCTGACTGCACCTGCCCATCTGTGCTACACCAGCATGGCCTTTTGCCCCCAGCAATCACACCTGCCCAGCATGTGATTACACTGAATGCTTCAGGCCGTTGTAACACACAAGTATTTGTGTATCTAGACATATCCAAATACAGAAAGGGCATGGTGACATGTGGAATTGTGATCTTATGTACCACCACAGTATATGTGTACGTGGTCTGACATTGATGAAAACGTGTTTATGCAACACAACTGCATTTCTTTGACAGAGTAACGCCAGGGTGAGATGATCCCATCCTTCCCAGTCCCTCCTGAAGCATCCATTCCCCCGCACTCCACTCCCTCCCACTTCCATGTGAGACGGTGCTGCAGGAAAACGCCCTTCTGATCCCCCCTCTGTGACTCTGCGCAGTCCTACAATCCACCTCCCATATAAGTTACATACGAATATTATACTTTATCACCTACTGGCTTTAAAGTCATCAAACACCTATTTCAGTTACCAAACTCTTAACTTTCTTACTATTATCCCTGCAAGTCCTCTTTTTCATAAAACAAAAGAAGTACAGACACAATCCATGAACCCCATTTATTAGTAATGCGTCTTCTAAATAACCTCACCTGTAGCATGTCTGGACAAATACAGTGAAAATACTTATAGTGGATAATTTTTGCCATTAAAATCAGTCTTACCTCTTGCTGAAGCCTACCCATATTTATCACTATATGGAAACAGTGCCAATTTTTCTTTCTTTTTGTTTAATAAAATGAAGATGGAATTGATCTTTTCTTTAGTCTTACATTCTGCTGTTCTTGCTCCAACAACGTATTTCAATTGCTTAAATATATATACATATGTATTTTTTCCAACTATAGTTCTACTGTAGGGGGTTAAAAGGTTGAGAGAATAGCTATTTGTTTTGACACACATTTTTCTCCGGATATTTTTAGCACTTAAATCCAGAACATAAAATAAGTTAAAAACATGGCTTTGGAAAGGCAGGGAAGCAGCAGACTCAGTGTTTTTTCATTTGCTTTGCAGTCCTGTGGGCAGCATGGCCCCAGGACCACTGCACCTGTTGTGCATATTAGGAAGTGACGCCTCATCCCCAGGAGGGAGCTGTGTCTGTGTCCTCTGCGCACCCCACAACGCCACCCCAACCCATGTGGTCCCTGTAAGAGAGAAAACTACATCTGCAGTGTCCTGTTTCCTGTCCCTGCCCATGTTGCTCTGACCTGTGCTGACAGCCACATGCACCTTGGCTCCCTGTCACTGCCACCCTACTCTGTGGTGTGACTGTTAAAGGTGTGTAAGGAATTGGCCTTGAAATAAGTGACTGGGATTGAACATTTTTCTCTGAAAAGGAAGTGCATCTTGATGCACTCAGAGAAAAGAAATAAATACTGTCTGCGATCCTGTGGGGTGCAATGAAGCTTTTATTGCCAAGAGTTGGGAATAATCACATTACTCATCTGTGTCACGGATATGAGTGAGTTAGGATGGTTCCTCTATCAAATCGCCATAAAAGCTTTTCTCAGTCCTATCCTACCCTACCCCATTTTTATTTATGATGCAGTTGTTATCTGCAATTTGTTTCCGACTTCTTTCTTCATTTTTCCTTTTTTATAGTTTTAAAGTTGGTGAGAAATAGAATTTATATGACTTCCCTTGATAATGTGATGAAGAGTACATGATTAATTTAGAAGCCCAGGAGTTTGAGCTGTTTCGTGTGGTAAGAGTTTGCATAGTATTATGGACATGAGAGAGAGAGAGAGAGAGAGAGAGAGAAGAGAGAGGAATGCAAAGAAGGGCTCAGAGCTTCACTGAGTAGTCACTGGTATTTTTAGGATGCTTCAGAAATACCTGAAGCTGCTGTAAGACCAGTGTACTTCCAAATTTACTACCATCCGTGGGCAGCCTTTGGGGACAGAGTGTGTATCTTTGTAGGATTAAAGGGGGTATGGAGTCAGACTGCTTCCGAATCCTCAACAACGATGGAAAGGCCACAAAGGAAATTTAGAAAAGTAAAGATAAATAGAAAATAATGTTCTGATTCTACTATCACAGTAAATGTATCATGAAATTACAATTAAAGAGTGGGGTGCCATCTATCTTGGTTCCAGCCATAATGGAATAGTGAGAACTGGATTTAAACTCCTGTCTTGAACAAGTAAAATACCAAACGAAACATATTAAAACTTGGTTTCCAGTTATCCAACAGGCTGTGCAGGCACCTTGGCTGCTGCCTGGAGGAGGGTTCAACCTGTCTTCAGGCTGGTCGCCTTGTTGGGTTGAAAACACAGGCAGAGTATTGTAACTTAGGGAGGACACACGGCTGCAGGTCATGAAGCAACATTTCAGAGAACAATTAGCAACACAGAGAACTTCAGGGAGACTAAGGAAAGGCCCTTCGGCCTTCAGCTCAGTGCCAAACAGTTGGTAGACTGGCCAGAGCCAGGCCGGGGCCAGCAGGCGGGATGCTGTGTCCACTGGGGAGAGTGTGTGACAGTGCTGACACAGGCAAGGGACGTCCTCAGTCCCCCGAAAAACCAGCCGTGAGTGACAGGCTGCTCTGGGCCCAGCTCAGAGTGCTTAAAAATGACCCTTGAAACAAATGATTTTAAATAACTTAACTTAATCTTATAAAGTAGTTAAAGTACAGAAAAAGGGATACGGGAAAAATATCACCAGAAAAGGTAAAATTCACAATGTTAAGGATTTAATGAAAAATTACCTGGCACAAACCACGAAAAACTACCCCATCTCCCACAACTGGGAGAATAACTAGTCGACTGGGATGGACCCTTAAATGGTGCAGGAAGTGCAATTTTTAGAAAAGGATATTGAAGATTACCCATTTTGAATGTGAAGGAAGCACTGAAAATTGTGAGCATACCGAGGATGGATATAACATGAAAAATACGCTCATAAAAATTCTGGAGCAGAAACGTGCAATGTCTGATGTAAATATATGTTCAGTGAGATTAACAGCATTTTAGACATTGCAGAAAAGAGACAAATTAAGTTGAAAGCACAGCAGTGGGAACCATCCAAAGAAAACCTGGTGAGAAAACAAGACTGGAGACAAGACGGCTAGGGACAGCAGGTGGGGGCGTCAAGGTACTAACAGTCTGCACAGCTGGAGTCCTAGAAAAGGAGTATTTTGAAGAAACACAATTGCATTTTTTCCAAATTTAATAAGAACTTTAAACACCTAGGTCCACTGCTTTCAATCGAGCCATAAGCAGAAGAAATAAGGAAAAAAAGAGCAACATGGATTACAATCAAATTGTGTAAAATTAGTGGGAAAAAATCTTAAAAGGAAGCGATTCCAGGAGCATTGTTAAATACAGAAGGCAAAAGGGAAACAGGAGACTTCGCCCCCCAAAACAGCACCTGGAAGTCCTTGTATGCACATTTACAGTAATGTAAGAAGAAAATAATAACTAGAATTCTACATCCAGTAAGAGTTTTTAAAAAAAGTAATGGTGAAATACATGTTTGGGGGGCACACAAAAGCTGACCATATTAATCACTAGCAGTCCAGCAATAAAATAAACATTAATTCCTTCAGTTTAGAGGAAAATGATTGCACATGGAAATATGGATCTCTACAAAGGGGTATAAAGAAGGACATATAAATAGTAAATGTGTGAGTGTTGAGGAAAGCACATTATTTTTAAAATGTACTTTCATTTAAAGACTAAAATGCCTCAAATTAATCATTAAAAATTCCACTTCACAAAACTAGAAAGAAGATAAAAAAATAAACCCCAAACAAGTACAAGGAAATAAAAAAAACACCAATGACGATGAAACTGAAAACATAAAAACAACTTTAAAAATCAATAAATATCAAAGCTGAGTTTTAGGAATTATCAATAAAATTGATACATTTCTAGTGAGTCTGACCAAAAACCCCAGGAGAGATTAGACACCAATTGATAGTGTCAGGACTCAGGCAGAGCAGCTGTCCCTGGAGACCACAGAGGCACTGAAAGAATTATGAAGTAATACTATGAATAACCACGTGCACAGAAATACCCACCTAGAACAACGTAAATGAACTGGAACAGTTATTGACAGCTGTACATTGAAAACGGAGAACTCTTCCCCAAGAAGAAAGCTCTCGAAACCCAGACGATTTAATTTTACTCAATATCGTAAATAATGATTTTACACAGCCTCATCCAGAAATAGAAGAGAAATGAACACCTCCCGAATCAATGTATGACACTGGCCTTACTCTGATGATAAAAATAGAAAAAGACAGCATGTGGAAAGAAAGACACAGAGCAACCTTCTGCAGGAACACACAAAGTCCTCAGCAGAATATTATCAAGTCAAATCTAAGTATACATGTATAGATCTGTCTTCCGTTTACCTGAATACTAATATACAACTAGCACATCATGTTTTTTTCAAAAATGCTGAGTTTGGTCAACATTCAAAATCAATCAGTATAATTTATTATATTAACAATATAGAGAAAAGAAAACCCACGTGGTAGTATCAAAAAACAAGGAAAATGCATTTGACAAATTACTCCCTTAATTAAAACTTTTCAGTGGCTTCTGAGGCTCTTAAAGAATCAATTCTGTCCTTGGCCCACTGTCTCCTGGCTCCCAGGAGGCAGGGCTGCTGCTGGGAGTTCACGGGACACACCAGGCTACTTGGTGTTTCAGGTTATCCTCACTCAAAATTTTCTGTACTTTAAAAAATTTTTCTTCACCTTTTTGTTTCTCCTCATCACTAGATTTTGATATGTATGTAATTTAATCATGGCGGCTTTCCTGGAAAGTACAATGTGAATAAATTCTTACTCCTTCATAAATTTTTATATCCGTGCATGTTTATAATTATATGTCTATGATAATTTAAAGTTCACCTTCGCATATGTGTATGCTTACCCCTCTCTTGCATCTCATGACTCTTAGCTGTTGGTAAATATTTGTTAAGGGAGAAGTGGATTGGTAAATGCCTTCCTTTTTACACCTTCATGATGACTTGAGGATCTGAGCATTTTATCAATGGTACTTCATGGCTTCTCCTCAGGCAGAGTAAACACTTGGGAGAAAATGAGTACATGCGCAAGGGTAGGATTGTCCAATCCATTTATTTTATATTTAAACGGTTTTATTATTTTAGCTTCAATGCAATATAAGACATTTCTATCATTCTTTGTTGTTTATTTATTACATGAACATTCATTGAATTCCTACTATTAGCCAGACATCAGTGTGAGATCAGTGAGTCAGACAGAAAAAAATCTCCCAGCTAAGTGGAGGATGCAGGTGTGTGGGGCTATTTTCATATAGACAATATAATGAACAAAACTCAAAGCAGTCCTAATTCTTTCTTCCTCCCAAAACTAGTTAATATGAAAGAGTACTAACCACAGATGGTTAAAATATTTACACCATTTAGGAAAGAATTAATGAAAAGTTAAAGTACCTATCCTCACCTCAATCCTTAACTATCTAGAGATAACTGCTATTTTCAAATTCTAATGATTCCTTCTTGGAAAAAAAAAAAAATTAAAAAAAAGTATGAATGTATTCCTTTTTATTTATAAAAGTGTGATGCTAATTAATCACTTCTGTTTTTAACATATAGTTTATTCATTTCCCATATCTGCACATGCATATGCACCTCATTGTAATGGCAATATTGTGGATGTACCATAATTAATATAACTTGTGGCCTATTGAGTAGCTCTCTAATTTTTTCTTTTCTTTTCTTTTCTTTTTTTTTTTTTTGAGACAGGGTCTCACTATGTTGCCCTTGGTAGAGGGCAGTGGCATCACAGCTCACAGCAACCTCAAACTCTTGGGCTTAAGAGATTTCCTTGCCTCAGCCTCCCAAGTAGCTGGGACTACAGGTGCTCACCATAATGCCTAGCTATTTTTTGTTGCAGTTGTTATTATTGTTTAGCTGGCCTGGGCTGGGTTTGAGCCCGCCACCCTCAGTGTATGTGGCTGGCGCCATAACCACCGTGCTACAGGTGCCGAGCCTAACTTTTTATTTTTATTTTTTTTACTACAAAAGTTTATTGATAAATATGTAACATGGTTTAATTAAGATGTTACTAGTGAGAAAAATCGCAGAATATTTAATTCATTCCAAAAGAAAAATGGTAGGCACTATAACAGTAGCACTTATTCTGATCCTACTAGTCTCCCAAGAGGGAGAGTCTAGTACTTCAGATGCTATTACCTTCCTATGTACTA
Source organism: Loris lydekkerianus (assembly GCA_963574355.1). Lineage (NCBI taxonomy): Eukaryota > Metazoa > Chordata > Mammalia > Primates > Lorisidae > Loris > Loris lydekkerianus. The sequence continues at coordinate 13,255 of CAUYPK010094813.1, read as the reverse complement.
AAAGAACCAGAAAATTGTTTCAAAGATAAGGCGTGACTAGTCATTGAAGCACGCTTAGAAAGTACTATGTTTTTAACCAGTTTTTCTTTTTTTGGAGCAAGGATGGAAGTTTTTCCATGAAAGTGCCCATTCCAAATAAAAAGTCTGTATTCCAATGATACACGTGGGGACAGAGAAACGTTTGTCCCGTAAATTTTGTTAAGCTCATTAGGAGTAATGGCAATTTCTTTTAACCAACATTGTGGAGTAAAACTCAGAATTGTCTACGTCCCATCTCCTGGACGGCAGTTCCTACAAAGTGAAGCAGTGGTTACACGAAAGGTAACGTCTCTGCTTTCACGGAGTGCTAAGAAACCCTGACAGTCCCCAGAACGCAGCACACACAACGCACACAGGCGAGGAGACCAGAGCGTTCATCTGAGACGGCCACCAGATGCTGCCTGGGCCCCTGTCAACCTGCTTCACTTAGTCCTGTCAAAGCCTGTCCCGCAATATGGCTGTTTCACCTTGTAATTGTCAACGAGACTTGTGTATCGGCAGGCCCAGCAGGTACATTTTTGAGTTTCTTGCTTTTTTCATCCTTCAAACTTACATGATCACACAGATTCAGTAAAGGATTGATCAATAAATCAATTTTCTAATGAGGAAAATACACGTGTGAACTAAACCATTTTGTTAGACAAACAAAAAAAATAGGTTGAGGAAACAATGTTCTGTGAAAGAAACGGAGAGTTGGTCAATTCCTAACATGCCGTTGCTCAGACCACCCAACCTCTGCCTTTTCATGAGGTTGGTATATGAATCACATGTTTTGTTTTTCTTTTTTCATAACTAGAAGAATTTACGACTAAATGTGTTTCTTTCTTAAACTTATAATATTTCTGACTGAACATTTCTCCAAATGTTGAAAATAATGTTCTCTGAAGCTGAGAATTTCAGAGCTCAAAGAAACCAATTCTTGGACATAACAAAGCTACAAAAGAGAAGCATCAAAAAAACTGAAATATCAGTGATCCAGCAGTTCAGGGGGATTTTGGACTTAAAATTTTCACATCTGCAAAGAAGATAATAATAGCGCCTACCTTGTGTGATCACCTTGAATATTATATATGACATTGCTGTAAAACACGTAGCATAACATCTAACATAGTTTATCTTCAAAAATAAAATTAAAATCACAACCATTCCCCCAAACTAAACGTCTTACAGGTAGAAATTGTTGATAGTATCACACATTTATTTTCTCAAATGAAAATACTAAAAAACAAATAAGATATACTACTTATACCTTTTATGTTAGTTTCTTAATTGAAAACAACAGATACAAAATTTGAATAATTTAACTTAAAGAGGAATGCATTAAAATAATATTGGGTGATCTACAGAGCCTCTGGGAAATCCAGCAAACAAGATTTGAAGTCTCTGCAGAGACACTATTTAAAGCCAAGTTAGGGAAGATGGTGCTGTCAAGGACTGATGACCGTGTGGTCCCCAAGTACCTGCCACCAACAGCGGACAGCTCCGCAGGCCCATTCCTATCACCATCTCTGGAACATGCAAGTAACTGAATTTTCACCATAGCAGGAACGGGTCCTTTCCTCAGTGCTCCAGGTTATAAGTTTGATTCAAACATGAGGTCAGCGTGTCCAGTGGAGAATCCCCCTTACCTGCCAGGGGGCCTGAAGGCAGGAGACTTTACTGGCTTCAGTTTCTGGAGGTGGAGACGCAGCTCTTCTCCTAGGGTGCAGTTCCTCAACCAAACAGGTGATTCTAGAGCTGAGCAGCTGAAAGAAATACAAACAGTCCTCTATGTCTTAATACAGATTACAATGCAGAATTCATGCTATTTCTAAGAAAGGAAAAACTAAGTTTGTAAAATAGACTATCTTGAGTCAAATCATATACCAGATTTAACCTTTTTTAAGAGAGATATTTACGTATGAACTAGTCCTCACTCTCCTATGAACCAAAGTCTCTTTCTTGCACTTTTTGGGTTATAGATGTTTATAATCTTGTTTTCTTTTTCTACTCTTGGGTTGTGATGGTGATGTGGTACTGGGAGTGACAGCTGAGACAAAAGTTCAGTGAAGTCTGGGGTGTGTGTGGCAGGTGGGCGGATAGGTGGCTCTTAGACTCAGAAATACTCTGAGATTCTCAGAGGGAAATCTTAAGCCTGATTCTGTATCTGGACCGTGGTGATTGTGCTCTATCCCTTTGTTCTACATATTCGAATTGTCCCCAGATTTCACTCAAAACATAAGCAAATCCCGTCTATGTCTACTAAACGCATGGGCTTCCCCAGCACTCTCAGCAAATGAGTGGGGCCTCCCCTGCTGCAGCTTCTCCAGGACGCCCCGCAGACGTGATCACTTGCCTTTGGTATTTCCCAGGAGCACCCTGTTGAATGTTATTCCAAAGAAGTGATATTTCTGGGTTGAACATGGTAAATGTGTAACTAGAATGGATGTGAACCCCTTAACACAAAGGATTTCTCAAGTAATATAATGAATTCTCACTGCAGTCTCCCTAAAAAGTCAAGTTTCTTATTATGAGAAAGTGTTTCGATTCACTCAGTGTTAGAACAATCAGAAGCAGCACTGTATTTGAATATGCATGATTATGTGTGCATATAAATATTCATATCTGTACAGTTTATTAGTTATACTCCATGTCACTAAGCCCAAAGGTATAGGAATATAATTTAAAATACAGATTCCATGTTTTAATACTTAAAACATTCAAGATAATTATGAAAAATATGGAAACTAGTAATGCTGATATAATTTTCTCTTGAAAAAGTATACATAAAATATACAAATTATTCTGTTAAATATATTCTTCAAAACATTCTTTCTATTCCATAAACATTGAGAACGTGTCAGGTGTCAAAAAGTGGTAGATTAAATTCATTTCAAGTGAGCTAAAATTTAAAGCAAAAAATTTAAAGATTCTTATGTAACATTCCAGCCAGAATAAAAATAAATCACAAATGTATAGAGTGAAAAAGCTCTGAAGCCAGTCTTTTCCTCAGGAGTATACGCCAATTTCTGATGGCTTAACGAGAATTTATGAAACCACATACAGGAGACAGAAGGCAGTGCCACATCCCCAAGCAAGGTGAGACGTCACTCTGGAGAAACCCGCCATAAAGCAGGGCCTCCTACAGGTGGCACATTTAGTGACTTGAAAAACAGAAAATAATCTTGACTTTACATCCAAGCTGAATGTTCAGATTATGTCAATATCAGACTGCTATTGCCTCCTGGCTGCTAGAAGAAGAGTGAAAAAAGAATATGAGAGAGAGACAGAGAGAGGAGGAGGAGGAGGAGGAGGGAGAGACGGAGAGGGATGGAGAGAGGGAACCATTTAAAGAAAGCACATTTTACATTTAGTTTCTGACTGATAATGTGAAAAAAAAAAAAACCCTTTCAAACAAAATCTCTGAATATACATAGAAAGAAAGAGGCCACAATTATCTTAAGTCACGAGGAAAAGAATCACAGAATGACTATACACATTGGAACCATAATATGCAGGATATAAAAGAAGTACATTTCATATGCTTAAAGAAACAACATTTACTAAGACAGAACAAAGAAAAAACAGCTACAATGCGTGACAATTTAAATATGAATCAAACACAAGGGACAGAAATGAAAATCACAATAGAAGTGATACACCGCAAGGCAATATAAATAAAAAAGCTTACATCCAACGTCTGATACACCAGAACAAACCCAACTGAGAGAGATCAGTGATAGATTGGAGGAAATCTCACAGACTGTGTGTGAAGAAACCACACAGAAAATGGCCCATAGAAGCAAGGGGGTGCTTGTTTAAGGAGCATAAAGAGACAGGCAGGGTAGTGTGGGAAGGCCCACCTTACATAGTGTCAGAACTCCGGAAAGAAATAATAGAATTGTGAGGAGAACCAATGAGAAGACGTGGTTCACAACTTTACAGATTTGTTGAAAAATAGCAGTGTACACATTTAGGAAACCCAGGGACTCTGAGCCAGAATGTCTTAAATATTCATGCAGACATGTTTCAGGGAAATTACAGAACATCAAAGACAACAAAAAATCATAAAAGCTGCCAAAGAGAAAATCAGATTGCCTAAAATTGAGGCAAAAATCACACTAATGATGGAGTTCTCAGCACCAACAATAGGAGACAAGGACAGATGGCCACCAACGTCAAAGTGCTGCAAGACGACGCTGTCTAGAGTGTTTTTGTCCAGCAAATCTATCTTCAAAGAAAAATACAAAATTCATACATTTTCACACAAGCAAATTGAAATTGTTTACTCTTCACTGGCTCTCACCCAGACAAACATTTTTGAGGAAGAAGGGAAACGGTGGCAGGATAAGTCTGTGAGAATGTGCAAACAAGAGAAAACAAATGACAAATGTGAGTGAATCCAAACAAATACTGACTTACAAACCTCAACAAAAATACCTCATAAGTAGAGTTAAATTATAAGCAAAATACAGACATTATTACGTATAAGCATGGTGGTTACTGTAGGTAAGACATTTAGGATCCTCTGAGTTTAAGAAAAGAGAAAATAAGTTGATCAACATTAGAATTTGATGAGTAAATATGAATGGCAAAATTTTTAGATTAATCACAAAGGACACAGTAGCAGGGTGAGTATCTCTTAAATAGAGGGGAGAAATTAAAGGGGAAAGTCCTGCTCATTTCAAAAGATACAAAAATGAGAAATATTAAAGGCAGGACACAAGATAATATAAATAAGATGTTTACATCCAATGTCTAAGTAATTTCAATGAGTATATTGCAATAGACTCTTCATTTGAAAAACAGTTTAGGATTAAAAAAAGAGTTGTCCAAAAAAAATCCATTTTATCCTAGCACTCTGGGAGGCTGAGGTGGGTGGATCGCCTGAGCTCAGAAGTTCCAGACCAGCCTGAGCAAGACACCATATCTACTAAAAACAGAAAAACCAGCCAGGTGGGTTTCAAGCACTTATAGTCTCAGCTACTCGGGAGACTTAAGCAAGGGGATCTCCTGGCCTCAAGAGTTTGAGGTTTCTGTGACCTATGACACCTCAGCACTCTACTAGGTGACAGAGTGAGACTGTCTCAAAAAAATATACATTTTATTCTTCTTAGGAAAGAATTACCCCTAATGAGAACAAAATGTAGAGAAAGATAAGAAAACATATGTTATAGAAATACCAACCAGAAAGGAAACTAGAAATAGAAGAAGGTATCTCCATGGGAGGTGGCAGCAGCGATGAACCGTTGATGTCAGGGAGAAGTGACTGATCCACTTCTGAGCCAGGTTTTCCATTTTTAGAGAAGGAAGTCACAGATATGGAGAGAGAAAAAACTAGAATGGACCCTTACTGTTGGAGTGGGTTTGGAAATACATAGAACTCTTGTTTTTATCCATATGTGTACACAATTTGTCTCTCCTCTCTCTCTTCCTTTCTCTCTCCCCTGGTACATCTCACACATGCACATGTATACACACACACACACACACACACACACACACACACACTCTACCTCTAGCTGTGTTCACAAAAAGGGCCCGTGTATAACAGTTGAGTATCTGCGAGCACTCCACTCCCAGCAACCAGTTCTTCGTTTTAAATATTATTGTTTACCAAAAGTCACCAGGATGCTAGACAAAACTAATTCCAGGACTGGGAAATCAACAGCATAAAAAAAAAAATCTTTGTTTGTTTGTTTGTTTGTTTTATTATTAAATCATAGCTGTGTACATTAATGCGATCATGGGGCACCATATACTGGTTTTATAGACTGTTTGACACATTTTCATCACACTAGTTAACATTGCCTTCCTGGCATTTTCTTAGTTATTGTGATAAAACATTTATATTCTACATTTACTAAGTTTCACATGTATCCTTGTAAGATGCACCACAGGTGTAATCCCGCCAATCACCCTCTCTCTGCCCATCCTCCCCCCTCCCTCCCCTCCTTCTCTCCCTTCCCCATATTTTTAGGTTATAAATGGGTTACAGCTTTCATGTGAAAGCCAATCGATCCACGAATGGATTAATAAATTGCGGTATATGTACACCATGGAATATTATGGGAAAAGAAATATCTTGTGCAAGAAAGCAGTTGAAAAGAAATGGGGAGTATCTAAAGTCTGACGGAAGCCTGATGTAATGGTGATCCCACAAGCCAAGATTGGCACAATCTACACATCAGAATAAGTAATGATGGTAAGAGGTCACAACCCATTGTTACCCACTCTGATATAAGTGAACAAGTGAATAAATAAAGGAAAAAGAGAAAACTTTTCCTTATAGTAGAATTACAAGTAATAAACATAAAAAGAAGGTTACAATTTTAAAACTGTCATTTACCAAATGTCAGAGCAATAATTATTCCAGCTAAGAGGCATTGATGGATGCTAACAGTGAGAGGTGGGTATGAGTATCAGTCAGGGTTCTCCAGAGAAGCGTACATACATACACATATATAAAATACATATGTATGTGTGTGTTTGTGCATATGTATAGACAGCAACTGACTGGTTGAGGCTTACCAACTTTAGTGAGAATAATCACCTTTACTAAGGTTAACTGATTTTAAATGTCAGCAAAATCTATAAAATTGGAAAAAAAAAAAAAAATACATACAATCAGTACAACCAAAAAGTTAAATGCCAACCAAACTGATAAGTTTTTAGAAACCATCACAAAGGAAAAAAGGAAACAATACTCAAATTACTAAAATCAGGAATGAACATGAAAAATTACTACTGACCTATCGAAATAAAGATCTTCAGGAAATACTTTAAACAGTATATGTCAGCAAATTATATAACATAGATGAAATGGACAGTTTTCTAGAATAATATAATCCACCAAAATTTATTCAAGAAGGAAAAGAAAACCTGAATATAGTCATAAAAAGTACAGAGATCAAGTACTCAATAAAATTTCCCTCAAAGAAAAAGCCAAGTCTACAGGACTTAACTGATGTCTCATACCAATTATTTAAGAAGAATTTACACTGAGCTAAGACAAGAGAGTACTTTTTAACTCATTCTATGAGAACAATATTATGTGAAACCAAACATCACAAGAAAATAAAATTACAGATCATTACTCCTTATGAATATGGACACAGCAATCCTCTTCAAATGTAGCCAGTTGCATCCAACAGCTCATCAAGAATATTACAAGTTTCACCAGGTAAGATTTATGGCAGAATTGAAAGAGTGGCTCACATGCAGGAATTGATCAATGTAATAGACTATATTAATAGGATAAAGGATAAAATAAACACTTTAATAGAGAAAATATTGACAAAATCCAAAATTGTTTCTTGATAAAAAATATTTAAAACACTAGAAATAGATGGAGATTTTCACAACCCTAGGAAAGTATCCATCAAAAAATCAACCAATAAAACCCCCAAACTAATAACTCCACAGCTAACATCACATGTAACGAAAACTATGGAATGTCTTCTACGGTCAGAAACCAGACAAGAATGTCAAACCTCAGCAGCACCATTCTACATTATACCTGAGGCTTTCATCACGGTGATAACTCCAGAAAACAAAATGACATTCACATCGGAAAGGAATAAGTAAAATTATCTTTTATTTTCAGATGTCATGATCTTATATATAGAAAACCCTAAAGAATGCACAAAGAAACCAATTGGAGCAAATAAATTATTTCATCAAAGTTACAAAGATCCAAATACAAAGAGCAGTTGTGTTTTTATACACTAACAATGATCTTCTCAAAAAAGAAACCATTTCACTGATAACATCCAAAAAGAGGAAATACAGTAGGACCTCTGTGAATTGACCACTCAAGGACTGTAACAAATTGGTCAAATATGGAGGTGGTCAACATAAGAAAAGGAACTAGGGCTGCTATACTGATATGTACATGTGGTGCACACCCAGTAAATGAAAATTAGGTCAATTTAAGGAGATGGTCAGTGTAGGGAGGTGGTCAGCTATGAAGGTTCTACTGTACTTAGGATAAAATTTAACCAAAGAATTGCAAGATTTACACATTATAAACTATAAAACATTATTAAAGGAAATGAAAGAAGAATCAAATGAATAAAACAATACACTCATTTATAGATCAAAGGAAGCAATATTGTTAAGAGGTCAATACACAACAATCTTATCTACACATTAAAACAATTCTTTGGAAAATAAGCTGGGGCAAATTGTGGTACCAGAAAAAAGGAAGTATTAAAAAAATTCCAAATTAATCTAGACGTGCCAAAAAGACACAGGAGTCAACTGAAACTCCCTATGGTCAAAATATATTAAGTTGAACAACAAAAAAAAAAGTAGTATTGGATCTAACCTGAATTATAAAATAAATATTCAGGTTTTTTATAAGAGGTTGATGGTTACCATGAGCTTAGGAAACACAATGTGAAAACTGCTTCTGGCTCTAAGAGTAGAATGAGAAATCATTTTGGTGGAACTGTTTTGTATTTTTGTTGTGATGATGGTGATGTAAGTACATATGTAAAATTAAATTACGTAGAACTACATACACACATTTTCACACACACACACACACACACACGGGTGGATATAAACTGGTGAGTACCTATATACTCGAGTATAAGCCGAGATTTTTTGGCACAAAATTTGTGCTGAAAAACCCGAACTCGGCACAAATTTTGTGCCGGAAAAAACTCGGCTTATACTCGAGTATATACGGTAAATAAATAGTACTTTGCACCAGTATCAATCCCTTGGTTTTGGTATTGTACTATGTACATGTAAAATGTAACAACCATTACAAAAACTAACTAAAGGTTTATAGATCTTTTTATATTACATTATTTCTTAAAACTTCATGTGAACTTACATTTATCTCAACATAAATAAGTTTAGTAACAAATTAAATATTGTGGAAAGAAAAATAAGACTGAAAAATAGAAGCAATAAAAACTACAGTAATAAAATACAAATAAATTAAATAAAGCATTAAATAAAGGTGAAATTCATTCAAAAGCTTTAAAATATGTGACTCAGAGTTCCATAAGGAGAAGAATGAAAAAATGGTTTAAAATTATTGTTCAAAAAGTTAATAGCAAAAATTTTCATGATATAATAAAAGAGATCAGCTCTCCCTATAGAAAGCAAAGCTATTCCAAGTACAATGAATACAAATAAAACCATATGTTGGGGGAAATCACAGTATAATATTAGAAACAAACAAAAAAAGCAGGAGAAAGAGAACAAAGACACTATTATGAAATAACAATAATACTTAAACTTTAATAGACAATGAAATCCTAAAGCTAATGGAACAATTTTTAAACTCTCAAAGTAAAATTTAATACCTGAGAATTATTAAAAGCTGGAAGTAAAATAAGGGTATTTTTCAAAGAAAAAATATGATATTATCAGCAATTATTAACAATGAGAAAAACAAATAACAATAAAATCACAAAATATTCTATAGGAATAATGATTCCATGTTAAAAAAAGGAAGTTGGACTTTAGAACAAATGGACTTAACAGGCATTTATAGAACATCTCCCCCCCCCAACTACAGAATATACATTCTTTTCATCAGTACATGGAGGATTCTTAAAGATAGACCACATTTTAGCCCACAAAAAAAATCTTAATCAATTTTAAAAAATCAAAACGATATCAAGTACCTTCTAGGACCACAGTGGAATAAAAGTAGAAATCAATACAAAGAGGAACTTTGGAAAGTATAAAAATACATAGAAATTAAAAATATGCATTCCTGAATGATCCCTGGGTCAATGAAGAAATACAGGCAGAAATTTAAAAATTTTTGAATTGAATGAAAATCAAAACACAACATACCAACACTTGTGCCAAACACTAAAGCCATGCTTAAAGGAAGTTTATAGAATTAAATGTTACATCTAAAAATGTGAAAAGGTCAGATATTAGCAATCTCAGATTGCACCTCAAGGACCCACAAAACAAGTGCAAACCAAATCCAAAGTTTTTAGAAGAAAAGACATAATAAAACCCAAACATAACTAAATAAAACAAAACACCTCAAAACAATACACAGCATCAATGAAATGAAACTTTACTTCTTTGAGAAGATAAACAAAATTCATAAGCCACTAACTGAACTAATCAAGAAGAGAACCCAATAAAGAAAATCAAAAATTAAAAAGGAGACCTTACAACTTATACCACAGAAATGCAAAAGAAAGAGCACAGAGGTGACCATGAACAACAAACTATACAAACCTGGAAGAAATGGGTGATACACACTCCCAAGATTGAATTTGAAAGAAAGAGAACATATGAATAAATCAATGGAGAATAGCAAGATTGAATCAGTAAAAATCTTCCAATTAAAAAATGAATAAATAAATAAAAACGAAACCTCAGACCAGATGGCCTGACAGCAAAATCCTGCCAGACGTACAAAGTAGAACGAGTGCCAATCCTACTGATGCTGCTCCAAACTATTGAAAGGAGGGAATTCTGAATTCTTACTAGGAAGTCAGTAGCACCCTGGTGGTAATGCCAAGCTTTATAAGCTCTGTGGACATAGCTATGGAGATTCCTCAAAGAATAAAAATTAGGTCAACCATCCATTCCCTAATCCCACTACTATCTACCCAGAAGAAAATAAATGAAATAAATTATTATATCAAAAGATTCCTACACTTGTATGTTTATTGCAGCACAATTCACAGTTGCAAAGATATGGAACCAAATTAATCAACCAATGAATGGATAAAAGAATACATTATACCTACCATGTTGTACCACTCAGTGATAAGAAAGGATAAAGTAATGTCTTTTGCTGTAATGGGAATGGAACTGTAGGTCATTATCCTAATGAAGTAATTCAGGAACATAAAAATAAATGCCACATATTTTCACTTCTAAATAGGAGTTAAAATATTGCAACACAGGGCACACAGAATACTCTAATGGGCTTTGGAGATTCATGGAGGGCGTGCGAACAAGTGAAGGATGAGAAATTGTCTATGAGGTACAATGCACATTGTGTGATGGGGATGCCAGTAGCACAGGGTTCTCTACTCTACGATATATACATGTGATGGAATTCAACTTTTAACTCCTAAACCTAATAATAAGAAAGAGAGAGAGAGAGAGAGAGAGAGAGAGATAAAAGAAAGATCTCTGCATTTTAAAAAAATCAATAGAAATAGGAACAATGTGAATAAACACAACAATTATTGGCTTATTCAAGATAATAATTATACTGTCATTTGAAATTCAAATTATATTTCGAACTAAAATTTTTCAAACCCATAAACACAAAAATTAAAGGACAAAATGAGATTCAAATATTTTATGATTATACCAGTGTCAGGAAGTGGCAAAATAGTAAATTAAGTATGCAGTACTGCAAATAGGTAATAATGTTTGCAGTATTAATTAATTCTGATAATTATATTGTCAGAAAATAAAGGTAAAATCATACAGTAAAATATTGACAGCAATAAAAAAATATTTGGAGGATCCCCAGATATTAAGAAATTAAATAAAAGACATATGGATCAAAAAGAAGTGACAAATGTAGAAGCTATGTTGAATTGAATTAAAATGAAAATATGACATATCAAAATGCCCGGGATGGTGCTAAAGCATTGTTTAGAAGGAAATATCTCACATTAAACTCCCATGGTTGAAAAAAAAGAAATATCACAAATATTTTATTTACAATTTGACCTTATAAAACAAGAAAATAAAAGAATAAAATTAAGTCAAACAAGTAAAAGGAAAAAATGAAGAGGAGTCATTGAACTTAGGAATAGAAAAATAGAGAAAAATTAATAAAACCCAATGTTCCTTTAAAATGTTTATTTCATTAAACTGAAAAATGTTTTGCCAGATTTGTAAACACAAATTACGAAAATTACCAATCTGAGTATTAAAATAAAGGGGCATCACTACAGAGCCTACACCCACCAAGGGTGTAATAGAGAATAACAGGAGAAACTCAATTCCTATAAATTCTATGATGAAGATGAAATAGAAAAATTACCATAAAAATCTAAACTGTCAGACCTAACTATAAATAAAATAGATAAAATAAGTAGCCCTATATCATTTAATTTACATAATATTAACTACCTGCAACAACAACCATACAATCCAGGCACATTCAAGTTTCTCTTGAATGTTATAAAGCAAACTTACATAAGGCTTCATATGGAGAAGAAGCTAACTCTTCTAAAATGACATCTAATCAGATTGCTACATGTTATTGCTGTACAAAAGAAAATTGAGATTGGCAGAGAAAAGATAACTTAAATAAATGATAAAAAAAAAACAATTTCTTTTTATTATTATTATTATTAAATCATAGCTGCATAAATTAATATGATCATGGGGCATCATACACTAGCTTCATAGACCATTTGACACATTTTCATCCCACCAGTCAACTTAGCCTTCCTGGCATTTTCCTAGTTACCGTAGCATGACAATCCGGTAATTCCCCTGCTGGGCATATGCCCAGAAGACCAAAAATCACACCTTAACAAAGATATTTGTACCAGAATGTTTATCGCAGCCCTATTCATAATTGCTAAGTCATGGAAAAAGCCCAAGTGCCCATCAATCCACGAATGGATTAATAAATTGTGGTATATGTAGACCATGGAATATTATGCAGCCTTAAAGAAAGATAGAGACTTTACCTCTTTCATGTTTACATGGATGGAGATGGAGCATATTCTTCTTAGTAAAGTATCTCAAGAATGAAAGAAAACGTACCCAATGTACTCAGCCCTACTATGAAACTAATTTAGGGCTTTCACATGAAAGCTATAACCCAGTTACATCCTAAGAATAGGGGGAATGGGGAAAGGGAGGGAAGGGAGGGGCGAGTGGAGTGGAGGGAGGGGAATTGATGGAATTATACCTGAGGTGCATCTTAGAAGGGTGTATGTGAAACTTAGTAAATGTGGAATGTAAATGTCTTGGCACAGTAACTAAGAAAATGCCAGGAAGGCTATGTTAACCATTGTGATGAAAATGTTTAAAACGTTCTATGAAGGTTGTGTTTGATGCACAATGATCATATCAATTTACACTGCTATGTTTTTATAAAAAAAAAAAAAAAAAAATCAGAGATCACTGAAATTGAAAACTAAAGAATCATTCAGAAAATTAATGAAACAAGGAGTTGGTTTTTTGAAAAAATATATAAAATAGGTAAACCATTGGGCAGACTAATTAGAAATAGAAAATTAAAATCTCTAGTAACCTCAATCAG
>CAUYPK010094812.1:0-23696 GCA_963574355.1 Loris lydekkerianus | reverse complement strand
TTGCAACCTAGGAATAGGGGGAAGGGGGAAAGGGGGGGAGGGAGGGGAGAGGTGGGTGGAAGGAGGGGGATTGGTGAGAATACACTTGTGGTGCATCTTACAATGGTATATGTGAAACTTAGTAAATGTGGAATGTAAATGTCTTAACACAATAACTGTGAAATTGCCAGGAAGGCTATTTTAACCAGTGTGATATAAACATGTCAACCAGTCTGTGAAACTAGTGTATGATGCGCCGTGATCTTATCAATGTACACAGCTATGATTTAATAATAAAAAAAAGAAAAAGAACTTGATCTGGACTAATTATAAACTTAACAGAGAACTTGTGGTCTGGATAACATCAGTGAAGGAAGGTTGTGCACAAAATTAACTTTCTATCCGAGTCAAACAAAAAGATTCAGGTCTTTATATATAATGAACTATATCCTTTATGTTCTAAATACAACAGCAGACACTGAGAATTACATTCTCTTTCTCCTAAAAGATTCCCCCCAACCCCAAGTTTTAGCAGAGCCTATTTAGAGACCATATTTCTAAACTTTCCTCCCAGCTAGAGACCAATGAATGGGAGTAGTCTGCTTGCCTCCCACCTTTTTTTCCCACTTCCTGGGGCTTTGCGAGGGTAAGCTGACTTCACTCATGTATGTTACCCCCAAAGGGTAACAAAGTAACAAGACAGAAAGAACTTGGGACCCTCACAAGTGTCCTTGAACAGAGTCACCCAACTGCCTAGGTCTGCACTGACATGCATGAAAGAAAGAAGTAAATCTGTGGCTTGTCTGAGCCACCATACTTTCAGGGTTCATTAATACTCTAACTATAAGCCTGCCTTACAGTTTACAGAGTACCTTCCATATGCTATAATCTAAAACATCCATCCATTCATTCAATAACTATTAATTAAGTACGCATTATATATCAGCCCTGCTGTAGGGATACAATTGAGCAAGTCACATCAAGTCCCTGAACTCATGAAGCTTTTGTCTAGTTGGGGGTGAAGGTGGGTGGAAAGAAAGTAACCAAGTAAATAAATTTTTAAACATAATAATTGCAGAACATTTTAGTATTTAAATGAGAGATCAAAAAGGTGAGAATGTCTTTGTTTAACTCCAGACTCTGGAATTTACCCACTGTGGTAACCAACCTCCAAACATGACCCCTCACTGGACCACACCTCCTGATATTCAGACTCTCATATAAGCCCTTTCCTTGAATCTTGGAAGGCCATATAACTCACTTTTGACCCATAGAACAAGACAGTAGTGACCCATGGAACTTCTAAGGCTGAGTCATAAGAAGACTTTCAACTTCCACCTGGGTCTTTGGAATGCTCACTCTGAAGGAAGATGGCTACTGTGGAAGAAGTTCAACCTCCTGAGACTGCCAGGTAGAGGAAGCCAAGTGGAGAGGCTATATGGAAATGCTGGGCCAGACTCTAGCTGTTCTAGGCATCCCAGCCAAGGCGTGATGTGAGAATGAAGACATCAGTTGATACTCAGCGCAGTTGAGCATTTAGATGGCGCCAGCTCCAGATGCCTTCTGGCTGCAACACTATAACAGACCTCAAGTGAGAACCACCCAGCTGAGCCCAGTCAAGCACAGAATGAAGAGAAATAATAATTTAAATCACTAATTTTGGATATTACAGAGCAATAGACAACAAGGACATCAACTTTGTGAATTAAACATGTTCAACCTTTCTCAACTCTAAGGTTGTTGTTAGAACTAAAGGAGTTAATCTGGAAAGTGCTTACATGAGTACCTGGTATATGGTAAACACATGGAAAATGTCAGCTACTGTTCTTTATTAGTGGTAAATAACAGAATGATGTAACAAAAACATTCTTAATTACATGCTCAGGGAGGTTCTCACATAGAAAGTGACACTCGTGCTTCAACCTGAAAATTAAGGACTCAGCCATACAGAGTGCCAGACAAAAGATCCAAACAGGAAAAGCAGCAAGGACAAGGGTCTTAAGGTGGGCACTAGGACACTGTGGCTTGGAGGAACACAGACATGGCCATTGTGGTTGAAAGGTAGTAAGCAAAATAAAGACTCATGCAGGGCACAGTAAGAAATTTGCAAGTTATATAAAACACAATGAGAAACGTTGAAGGATTCTAAGCAGGGAGATGACTTGAACAAGTCTGCTCTGCTGGAAATAGCTTTTAGGAGGACAAGAATAGAAACAAGAAGACCATTTAGGATACTGTCATAGACATCTGAGTAAAAGATTTTGGTGACTTGAACCAGAGTTTAGCAGAGGAGAGGAAAAGCAGAGGGCAGCTTTGGGGATATGCTTATTGAAAGAGTGGCTCTTGGACTGCCCATCAGGTTTCCATGGCAGAGATGAGATTTTTACTTTAACAAAGTCCTTCTAGCACTTACATTATTTAAACCATCTTAGACAGGACTCTAAGAATTACACTCCAAGATAGCTCAAACCTATCTCATTTTATATAATTTAGAGTTAAATGGCTACAGATTCTTGTTAATAAATAAGGGGTAACAGAACATAAGCTCTCTCACATTTCTTACGATTATTCAAACAGGAAAAACTATTCCTGGTTTTGTGGAAGGAATATTATAACACAGGAAAACAGGGACACAAGTTTAAATGGCAACATTGTCACTGACATAGGAACAGAATTCTTGATCATTTACAGCCTCCTTGGTTCTCAGCCCTATCTAATCCTGACAGTCTATTATTCTTGTCTTCATTTTAAAATGCCACATTGCCCAGAAATCTGTCATGTTCCTAAGGTCAGAATCCACACTCTTAGTATTTTCCTGGTGATTCCAGCATCTAAACCCCGAGATTCTGGGCTCCTCAAAGCTAAAAGCACCTGCCATAAGAAAATAATCCCAAGGAGATAAGTACCAGAAGGGGCTTTGATTCTGGTACCCGGACTCTCCCAATCTGACAGGAAGGAGGCTGACAACAAGTTGAGCAGTATCTTTTCTTTGCCCATTATTTAACGGTATTTAACATATGAGCATGTGATAGATGTCTTTTATGTAATCCACAAGATTTATTCTTTAGGAACACTTGGGAGGTTTTACTTTCAAGCTTTATTTTAAGATACGAAACAGTCATGATTCAAATAATAGTTATTATTCAGGTGAGTTTTCTGAAAACTCATGGTTACAGGGGAAAGCCTCAGACACACATTTCTAGTAAGATTTTCATTTCATGTAGCAGCTCTTTCTTTAGCAGTGACAACAGAAAGGAAATAAGAGAATGGGGCAAAAGACCCAGCATGAACATGATTCAAAAATTGTTCAAGCTTTTACCCTTCTTTCCTAATATGAAAAGGATCTAACAAAATTATTCTAGTATTAGAAAATTTAGGAGGACTTGGGATTGACTGTGTGAGGGTTTTACCTTTCCCTGTGTGAGTTTGCTTCAGCCCACTCTGAGGGTAAACTCTGTCCTTCATGTGCGTAGATGCAACTAATTTCAAAGCTATAATATGGAACATGTGGAATGAAAGATTAAGTCTTAAATCCAAAGAATTTTGAAGAGTTGTTCTTTAGGAATATATTGTTGTAATTTTCCAGCTTTAAAGCTTAGTATCATAGCATCAGATCTGTGACTCAATGAATTAAATGCGAAAAGAGGAGGTTATGGTATAGTGAACACCACAAGGACGTCAGGTTACTGCGTGGAATTATGCCCTGGACTGGTGCTAGGTAAAGGTTACAGTAACACACGGCATCACTATTATTGATAGCCAACAGGCTCGCTAGTGTCATCTTAACTAACTGACAAAATATAACAGGCCACTATAATTTATAACAAGCAAAAGAAAATAATGGTCACTTTACAAGATAAATTAAAAAAATAAAGTCTGACCCTAAGAGGCTTTGAAGTGAAGGTAGACAGCACTCACCAGCAAACGGAGCGTACAGTGGCAAGCATGGAGGAATGAAAACGAGGCACCAACTTTGTGTAGAAAGTCAGGAAAACTGTTGAACCACTAGTGGTGACCATGAAATAGAATAAACTATCTGGAGGTGTTGACTACAAGTGAAGAAAAACAAGAGAACCGGCAGTTTTCTGGTTTGCCAGCCTGTGTGTTTCCTGGCCAAATGATGGGGAGTATAAGAAAAGGATTCAAATGTGAATTTAAAGGCATATTTTTTCCCCTCTGGGAAAAATGATGTACTGGCCTATGAAGCCAGTTCAAAAGAAGCTTGTGCTCTCTTCCTTCTTGTAAAAAAGGAAGCAAATTATTCCATCCAAGTGCAACTGAATCAAATTTGAACTTACTGTGAATTTGTCAGTTGATAAACCAGGATTTAAGTTCAAGGAGACATTCCATGACTAATCTTCATTTTACAACTTTTGGAGATAAATTTTCCTTAGCACTGAAATCTTTCAAAGATAGTCTTTCTTGCAAAACAAATTGTTAGAAGTGTGCAGCAAATTGGCCAAATGCCTCTGGGACATAAACTGTTCCTTAGAAGCAGGTAAGAACTTTTAGAAACAGTCTCATACTTTTAAACCTCTACTTTTCCTCTTAGTGCTTTGAAACACTCATGTTGAAAGTATCTCTGTTGTCGAAAGGGTTAATACAGCTTCTCAAAAGTGCTTCGCTTCTCACAGAATATAGTTTATATTTGGGGAGAATTTGGCACAGCTTAAGTTACAGCTTAACTGATTTGCTCAGTCAAATCCAACAAGAAGCCATCTCCCCCACCCATTTGTCCCCAAGTGTTTATTAGAAGGGACAGACACAAAATTTAAGGAGAAAAAAGTATTATTCATATGAATAGGCTTTCTTCAAGACTTCATATCAGCACACATAAATGATAGCCTTCTTCACATCTTGCTCCCAAACTGGTAGCCATCCCATGTGGAATTTTAGAAATGCCCTAATGTTTATTATCAGCCCACTAGCCTTTCTCAGCCTAAATGCATGACTGCAAGATAAATGGGCTTAGGGCTTATGTTGCTATAAAGAAAAATAATTGCTAACATAAAACCTAGTATATGGCATAAGGCTAGTTTTGCTACCTTCTAGAAATTGCTATTTTGTTTCCAACATTGAAAAAATATACAGACATCAGACAACTATATCAGTGGTACATATTACTGTGATTGTTACTATGCCTAAAACAGCTGGGGCAGCCTATCAATTAAAGGGTAGTAGAGAACCAGACCAAAAAAAAAGTGACTCCAAGAAGAATAATCACAACTTAATCGCCTGGTTTGTGGTAAGGCCATAGTTCAGATTCTTAATTACTATCCCATTCCAGAGTCCAAATAAATTATTTATGGTTATTTTGCAGATATCGCAGTAGCCCCACCCCCCACCCAATACACACACGTGTTTTACAAAGTATTGGCCAATGCTCATTTTCACATAGCTCTTTAGTCTAAAAATAACTTTAACTTTCATGTT
Source organism: Loris lydekkerianus (assembly GCA_963574355.1). Taxonomy (NCBI): domain Eukaryota; kingdom Metazoa; phylum Chordata; class Mammalia; order Primates; family Lorisidae; genus Loris; species Loris lydekkerianus. The sequence continues at coordinate 18,284 of CAUYPK010094812.1, read as the reverse complement.
TTACCAAGACTGAGAAAATGGATGGCAAATCAAAGAAAACTAGTGTAAGAATCAGTGGGGAGATTTTTTAAAGGCCTGCTGGGTGTTCTATTACTGCTGTCTTGGATCTCAGATTAAATTATTATACTTTCTGTGTTGTAGTACTGGGTCATTTGCACAAGAAGACAAAGGCAACTTCAACTTGATATTTCTGTCATCCCTGCTGTGGGAAGAGTCCTTTTCCTGGTTTATAACATCAATCACTCTCGCAATAAATCTTGGTGGTGGATATGGCCATTTAAATCTCCACCTGCACAAACAACAGAAAATAAGAGAGCTCATAAATCTCTACACTGGTGATTAACAAATTTTGGATCCTCGGCAAAGATATTATGAGGGGGGCGGTCACTAATTCATTAATAAAGACTGATTTGCTGACAACCTGTTTAGTTTACAGCATAGGGGGAAAGCAAACAAAACCCTGCTAACAAAACAAAACGTTAGAGGTTAGTGAATTCCCAGCTGAGCCCAGGAACAGAGATATGGTATCTTAATGTAGGAGAGGGCTTCAGACTGGGAAGCCACTCTTGGCTTCTGCTCCAGCCACTCCTGTTCAGTGGCTACCTGCACAGAAAGATATCCTGAAGAAGAACTAAGTATGAGAGATTCATTCATTCAGTCTCCTGATTTCATTGCAACAATTTCATTCCATTTCTAGGTCAGGGTCTCTTTTGCTTTTCTACTTATTCTCCAGAAGATTCTCTTCTTCTCCAGGAAAGATGGTCCTAGCTGGGGTTAAGGATGGAAAAGAACCTTCCTCAAAGACATAATCCTGCTTTGTGTTTTGTCTTGCCAGCTTCACATGAGGAACCCCAGGCAGCTAAGAGGATGAAGCAGAAAAGGTGACTAAGGCAGCTGCACCAAGAGAAAGACGCATCACAAGGAGTCCCAGGCAAGGTGACCTCTGAGAGCAACTATGACACTTGAGAAAATATTAAACGCATTTCCAGAAGGAAATTGAAGGGAAAGTTTTCCTTTTATGCAAAGAAAAGATTATCAAGTAAGAAAATATTTTCCACACATTCGTATTCCCCTATCTCATTCCCTACTGACTCCTACTAAGCTGTGTGTGGCTGTACAATGGTCCAGTGTGTTTATATGTACATACACTGACAGTTTCGTCATGTCTGCAGTGACTAGGGATAGAAGATGTGTTTTGAATTTGCTCTGTCATCATCATAAAGATTCCTTGAAGCATTTATTTTTTTAGTTTGTCCCAGGTAAGATGGGACGATATCTTGGTAAAACCTTGGAGTTCTAAGGGGCGTTGGTTGGAAGAAGGATCTTAGTTACCGTTATCATGGGAGATTTCTGGGTACAGGGCCCAGATAAAGATGTGGTGATTTTTCTAATATTTTCAGTAACAACCAGCTGTGACTTCTTAAGAGGGAAAGAAGTCTTCACAGATGGACAGGGGGCCGGGAGCTGTGAGTACAGCTTGCCCCTCCTGGGGCCTGAGCCACAGTGGAAGAGGGTGACCCGGGAAGTGCAGTTGAGTTGATTTACACCGCAAGTTGGAAATCAGGGTCTGTGAGTGAGAGAGCTTCCCTCCGCTTGTGAAAGGGGTCTAAAAGCTTTGCCGGGTCCAGACAGGCCCCTCCCCTGGGCTGCAAGGATCCGCCCCTCTATTCCCCAGATAAATTCCTAGTGTCCTCCAAATTCCTCAGCGCTCTCTCACACTCCTCTGGGCCACAACTCCGGGGGTGGGGAAACAGCGCCTGTTTCCTTCCAGCAGAAACCCTCCAGGCTCCTTCTGACAACTCCGCGAAGGGGAAAGGGGTGAGGCCCAACCAGACCCCAACTCGAACTCCCAACACGAGGTGCTGCTCCACACTTGGGGGGCCATTGGTTTCAGGGGTCTATCTCCCTCTCTCTCTCTCTCTGATCCACTCCCCCAAACATGTCCACCGGCTCCCTCAGCGATGTGGAGGACCTTCAAGAAGTGGAGATGCTGGAATGCGACGGGCTGAAAATGGACTCGAACAAGGAGTTCGCGACTTCCAATGAGAGCACCGAGGAGGGCTCCACCTGCGACAACGGCTCTCCCCAGAAGGGCCGCGGCGGCCTGGGTAAGAGGAGGAAGGCGCCCACGAAGAAGAGCCCGCTGAGCGGGGTCAGCCAGGAGGGGAAGCAGGTCCAGCGCAACGCGGCCAACGCGCGCGAGCGGGCCCGCATGCGGGTGCTCAGCAAGGCCTTCTCCCGGCTCAAGACCACCCTGCCCTGGGTGCCCCCGGACACCAAGCTCTCCAAGCTGGACACGCTCAGGCTGGCGTCCAGCTACATCGCCCACTTGAGGCAGATCCTGGCTAACGACAAATACGAGAACGGTTACATTCATCCAGTCAACTTGGTGAGTCCTCCCTGGCAGCCGCTGCTGCGGTCCCCGCGCTCCCGCACTGCAGCCGGTGGGGTGTCGTGCGCGCGCGGGGCTGGCAGTGCGGGTGCGGGCGCCACGGTGACTTACACGCCTCGGCCACCGCCAGCCCAGAGCTTGGAGGGGCCGGTGCCGGGAGGTCCCAACATGGCCTTCACTGTCTGCCCCGCAAGCTGCCAACGCAGGAGTGACTTAGAGGAGGGTCTGACGTGGCAGCCCAATTAGAGATTTAAGTTGGCACAGACCAGAGATCCCCGAGCGGTGATAGCCCCACTGGAGTGGAGCGGCTGTTTCATATCAGGGAGCGCAGACCCGCGAGAAGCTGTGCATTTTTATTAATCTCTTTCATTTCTCTTATAGCTCAGAGTGGAACTTGATTTTTCTTTCTAATGTTTGTAAATACAAAACACCCAATTTCTTTCCCAACCGTATTTAAGACTATTAGATAAAGACACAGAATGTCTCTATATTGTCCAAGCAAGCCCTCCCCCAATTCCTTAAATATCCTCTGCTTGTCCTGTAAGTGGATAACCATTTTTAAATCCTAGTACTAGCAAATATCAGTATAATCAGTAAACGCTCACAAGCATTAGGGTAACAAATAAAATAAGTCTCTCGTATCCGAGATTTAAGGCATGTTACCTTTTATATTAAAAAAGTAATGTCCATTAGTCTTATTTTTTAAAATACCAAAAAAGTAATAATCTACCTTTCTTCAAATGAATTTTATTGTTTAAGAAATGTATTCTGATTCCTTTTACATTTAATTTAATTTTTAAAATTCTGGGCTTTAAAGAAAAACAACAACAGCAACTTACTAGGACCTCTGTTTATATATGATAAGAACGAGAGGTTTTCCTCTTAAAAGTCAAGTCTTATCGGCCAGCCCTAGAGAGAGAGATTGGAATTGTCTTCTCACTCAATTGGTCTCAGGAATTGGGGGGAGGGGATGCTTTGCATCCCACATTTGCCATGAAAAGCAGTTTTTCCTCCAACTAGACGGTTAGGTTTTTTTTTTTAACGAATAAATAGCTTTTTAAAAATCTACTTACTGTCATTTAATGAAAGTATTACCTAAAACATTTACAATTGCTACTGCCTTCATCTTTGAATAAGAAATTTAAAGGAGTTTTATTATAAAACAGCATGCGGAAAGGAAAAGAAAGCTTAACTTTCTCGGCCTAGTATCAAAACGATCTTAAATAAAATGCCCGCGTGTGTTACGTTAGCAATTTTTCCCCTTTAAGAACCAGTGATTAATTTAGAAACTGTGCTCAAAGTCTGTTTGTGATGAAGGAAACCAAAGTCAGCACCAGAGAAATGGGGCAAAGCTGAGAGGGCTCGGAGACCTGATCACCCCTCGAAAGGGAGACGGGAGGGCCCTCACCCCAACCCCTGCCCGGTAGGCACAAGGTTCACGTTGGCTTCCAGCTCAGGCTCACCGGCATCTGCCTCTGGTTGTGCCACAGCACCAGCCACTCTCGGCTCGGTGGCCTCCGCGCTAGGATTTTACCCAGCATGAGGCCTTTTTGCTCTTAATCTAAAATCCCACCACGCGAGCTTCCCCAAGGCAGCTTTTTGCTTTCTGTAGCAACAGGGTGCCCTGGGACAGGACTAAATGATGGAGATAATAGACCTCTCCAGCTCACAGCCTGCCCCACCGCGCCCCTCCTTCACCTCAGGCTCCAAGCCCACCCCACCCACTCCACCACCGTCACTTACTCCCTCCATTCTCTTCTCTCCTGCAGACGTGGCCCTTTATGGTGGCCGGGAAACCCGAGAGTGACTTGAAAGAAGTGGTGACCGCGAGCCGCCTATGTGGAACCACAGCGTCCTGACCTTGGAGGTGCGAGTCTGGGAAAGGCGCGCTCCCGGGGGGAGCAGGTCCCGGGACGGCGACCCCTGCCCTCCTTGCTCTGTCTCTGCTTCCCCCACGCAATGCTCCTCTCTCTGTCCCACCCCGCGAGAACACTTTACAACGACGAGGAGATTCGTTTCCAAACTAGAGGAGATCATGTGTTGTTACAAAGATTCTCATCTATTTAACTTTATTAACTTCTACCGTGAATGACTCCGTGAGCCTTGCTGGTCCAAGTGCAATATGTAATTATAAATATATAAATAGATAATAAGAGCCTATCAATGTGTATCTTTTGTACAATACGTTGTAAAATGTAGATCATAGAATAGCTGACTTTGATAGTCACATTTATAAAGTAATTCACTTAAAGATATATATATTTTTCAAATAAGTTTTGCTACTTTTGAAAATAAATCTTTCTTTATGTTGCTAAAAGCGTTGATGTGATTTATAAAAATAAATATTTGGATAGAAAAGTGGGAAACTATGGGGAAGTCTGATAATAAAAATTGTTCTTTTAAATCTCAATGCAAATTTTCAGAGATTTAAAAATATATAAAAAGATAAAGGATGGAAAAGGATTACATATGAACTCCATTGTAAAAGTACACATTACATTTTATGCTGAAACATTGAAAGAAACTTTTGCAAGCAAGTTTTAAGATGATTAGGCAATAATGAATAATATAACTGTAAATAAAGAATGGGAAGGATTAAAGTTATTCATGGTTACCCAATTCAAGAGGAAAAACACATCATCAAAAGAAAATTCAGCTTTCATGTATTACACAGTATAATTGCCAACAAGAGCAGGAAGATAGACTCCACGTTTTGCAAATTTCCAGGGGTGGATATGGTTGCAAACTAGTGCAGAAATAATGGAAGCTGTGAAAGATGTAAATTTCACAACCCTTAGGATGTGTTTTATGATTTTAAAACACCTTATGTATTTCTTATTATATGTTGCATATCATATATACCTTCAGCATGCCTTACAATTTCTTATTAACAATCCATTAATTCTAACAATTAGAATTAACTCCCTTTTGCTTGAGGTTAGCGGGTGCGTTCAGCTCCCGCTAACTTCCGGCGGACTGGGTTTTAATTTAAACATCTTCCAGGCTATGGAACAGCTCCTGGGGAAAGATTAAGTTGGGATAAACAGAGAGGCAAGACCGAGGAGCCTGAGACCGGGTTCTCTCTCTGCCCCAGCGCAGCTCGGGGCAGCCGATGCGCCAGATGCCACCGGGGCTGTTTAATGTTCGGGGTTATGACCGCAGTGTTTACAAGACGTCTTCAGTTATTTATACTGTTATTCCTCGCAGAGGGCCTTGAAACTTCCGCTTCATTTGCTCATTCTTTTCGATTTCCCCTCTTTTCCTTGGCTCAGTTTGGTACCTGGAGTTAAGATCTTCCTCGCCCCCCTCCGGCACTTACCTTCACCAATCAACCCCAAAGGCGGCCTGGCCAGTGGAACCCTCAGCTTGACTTCCAGGGAAGGATGCTGCGGTGCTTATCGCTACTGGAAAGCCACTCTGCCTGTGATAGTTACCAGGACACCAAGTGCAGTTCTCCATCTCCAAGGGCTGGAACTTGAGTGACTCTTCATCCACTTGCGGCCCATTGGCACCTCAGAGGACTTTTCAAAGTGTCAGGCTAACCCACCCATCCCCTAATCCCAATTTGACTTTCAAGAGAGCATTGCAAACTCTGGCTAATGCCTGCCTTCCCCAAATTCACGTGTTCGGTCACGTCTGCCAGAGGGACAGAGCCCTAGCCTCCTGGACCCATTTAGAGATCAAGTGGAGATGAGAACCAGCGCGATTCACTAGTTTGCCTTTCACGTTTAGCGAATTTTCAAAGCTCCCACTCTCTTTTTTACAAACCAAATGCTCAAAATTCTGAGCACTCCACGCAGGTGGCCCCACAAAGTAAATTCTGCTTGTTCGTTCTCTGACAACCTCAAGCTGCATACGGATTTTTTTTTTTTAAGTTCTCACGCCTCTGATCTATAATGTGAAGCCTTTCAGTTAGGCAGGAGGCATGTGGCTATGAATAGGGAACATGTCGAATCCAGCCCTGAATTCTAGAAAGAGCTCTCATCTTCAGTTTTCTGGTCTTTGCAAATAGGGATAAAGGTGACAATAAAGATAATAATGATCATACTCATATTTTCCTCTCTCACCTCACAAAACATTAATGGGGGCTCCCTAAGTGTAAGGTGGGGAACTAGCTAAATCTAGATTCAAACTGAAAGTGTCTCAGGCAGGAAGCTCTAAAAGATGTACATTCTTAATGTACCAGCAATGGTCTTTTGATTACATGACCTAAACATCTTTCCTCAGGTAATGTTGACTATCTACTTCACCTTCCACCTCTGTCCAATGTTTTCCTAGAAAGTGACTCTTTCCTAGAAATCTAGAAAAAATCGGAGAGCAAAGACCAGACCTGGGACCTACAAATAAGATGACACTAGCATCTGGTGATTAGAATGCCCAGTCTCATCAGTGGCCACGGCTAAGGCGAGGCCTGGGAAGACTCTGGTCTTTCCAGTAATCAACTAAGTCGAGTGAGGAGCATGGAGGGAATGACTGGGTTGTGGGTTACTATTCGCCCCAAGAATGTGACATGACTCCCCCACCATACACACTTTCAACAGTCTCAACACCTTCATGCAAGACCACACCCACCATGCTTCTCACCTCTCATCTTCTCAGCAGTGTGCAACTCCAGCCTACCCCACCTCCAACCCAGGTACTAGGTATCTTGATTTGAATAGGGGATAAGCAGCTGCAAAGAAGGAGTGGGGGCCTATTTTGCACTAAGCCAGAATAGTTGGGGGTGAAGGGTGGAGCGTGTCCTGTCTGTGACCTCTAGGTTATGAAAACTCTCTTAGAAGGTGCTCTCAGAAAGAACCAGGAGGATCACCAAAGCGGCTGATAGATGCCTGAAAGGAGAATGAAGTGTTCCAAATAAGCAAGCCTGTAAGTTCTCAGGAGGAGCAGGCAGATATTAAAACTGGACTGTAGCCAAGCCAGGAAAGTTCATTCTCTCTCCCTCTCTCTCTCCCCCAACCCCCACCCACCATTGCCTGTATGATTTTACAACCAATTAAGTGTGCTTCTAGCAGGCTTTCCACTGAAAAACGGGAGACTTCATTCTAAAAAGAAAGGCAGTAAACAGAGCCCAGTACCCCACGGCTATGTAGAGGTGGTTCTTAGGTGAACGTCAAAATCACCTCCGCCCTCCTCCCAGAGATGCCAACTCTAGAGGCCTGGGGTGGGGCCTGAGAATTGCTATTTCTCACAAGTTTCCACGTGATTCTGATGCTGTTTGTCCAGGGATCACATTTTGAGAATGACTGTTTTCAGCCGTCTCATTAGAGAACCAAATGAGTCCATGCAGAGGGAAAGAAAAATACAGAGGTTGCATATCCTGGGCCCCAGTTTGGTTTAATTTTCTTTGCCCTGCAGGACGGCATGCCAGGATTCTTAAAATTTAAATGTCAGTCTGGAACTCAAACCACTTTTCCTCACAAAATAAAAGATTTGTGCCACCCGGGTGTGTGGGCTCATCTGGCGCGCTCAGATTTCAGTTACCAGGTGATGAACTGGAGTCCCAGGTGGGTAAGGGCCCGGCTGCTGTGGGCTCCGTTACGACCCCTGGGGTGAGGTGGGGAGAAATCTGGGCATCCTGGACTCATCCTAGGTTCATTTCTGGCCGGAAAAGATTTCCCCATCTCTCCAGTGGAAGTAGTTGGGTGTGCTCTGGTCCGCCAGCCCGGGTGCAGGGTGCAGGAACGCGGGAGGTGGTGGGGAGCGCGTGGAGAGCGCAGGGGAAGCCCAGGGCCATTCGGAGAAGGAAGGACCCTCAGCTTTTCCGAGAAGACTTTGTGGTCGTAGGCCGGAGGAAGGAGCTGTGAGTCGAGCGGGAGCCTAGACCGCCCTTTTCTGTTCCTTCCCGGGTGCGCCCTCTGGCACCGCCCCGAGCCAGCCCGGCTTGGAGACGCAGTCCAGGGCAGGGGCCGGGTTACTCCCTCACGCGACGGGGAACCGATGCGCAAGAGAGCCCCAGTTGGCGCGACCAACATTGTTTCTTAGCTTTTCATCCTTCCTTCCAAACGCTGGCTCTGCCCGTGGAAACTCAGTGCCAGGAGCATGCCTGAGAGTCGGGCTGGCTTCCTCCCCGCGTCTCGCTCCTCGCCCCTTTGATCTTTAGATTTGGACAGGCTTGCCTTCTACCCTCTTCCTGGGTCACAGAAGGATTAAGGTCTACTTTAAGAATTCCTTCTAGGGCCAAGGGAGCAGAAAGGGTGGGGAAAGGCGGACAACAACCCTTTAGTGGCTGAGTTCTGAGACCAGACTTCACAAGAGTAATGGCTCTTGGTCTTTTGTACCCAACACCCAGTGCAGAGCTTGACACCTCAATACAGATGGAATCATGAATGAATCATTAACTCCTTGAGGTTAGGGCAAGGGAGTAGATAAGATAGGCAGCAGCAGGGACCAATAGAGAGAAAAAAAAAAATGCCAGTGTTCCTGGAAGATATTATTAGACTTTAATTTATATAGCCATAGACTGGAATCATTAGCTTAAAAGCCACTTTAATAATGAAAATAATTTGAGACACTTTATTAGAATAAAATGTTTGCATGATCTTATTTTAAAATTAATTCAGTTGGTGATGAGAAAGTAATTCAGTGCCTTTTACAAATGCAGTTTAGATCCTGGTACAGTGAAAGAGCTTTTGACTGAGTCCTTGCACAAGACACAAGACCTTTCAGGACTTTTGATTCTTCCATCTCTAAAATAGATAAATAATGTCTTCTTCGGCAGGATGGTGTACATGTGGACAGTGCCTGGAATGTGACAGACACTAACAAACATTGGTTTCCCACCTTCTTCTGGTCATTCAGTTACAAAAATACCTGATAGGCGTTTCCCCTGTATAGTTATCTAGACAGGAGTAAACAATTATTAAATCTTTGTAATAATCTACTGTATCAAATCTCGATGAGTGTGATCAAGAAACATTATCATTCAGAGCTCTTCCTTCTTTAGTAAGATCTCTTCACCCTGCCTGCAGTGGGCCCTGCCCTTAGTTCTGTATTTCAGTACTTGACCCCTTATTGATAATAGGTCATTATTATTTTGTTTTTCTGTTTACTTAGTTTGTATCTATCTCTATTATTTTCATGAGAACAGGGGCCATGTCTGGCTAGTCCCCTTGGTTTTCTCAACACCTGGCACAGTGTTAGGCACCAGTAAATAAATGCTTAGGAAGGAAGCTAAATCTGAATAATAAGCTTCTCAGAAATGCCTGTCAGATGAGTACAGTTATGTTGCACTTTTAGGACCTCAGACTGGCTCAAATATATTGTTTAATTTTCATTTTGGAATTGGATAACATATCACAGTAAATGAGCATTGAACAAACACTTATTCTGTAATAAAAAATAAATCTATAATGAAAAAATCAGACTACATCATATAACATGGATTCATTTCTTAGCACAAATCCTAGACAAGGGTCCACAGTGTGTCTTCCTCCAGCTTTCTCACCATCGTTGACGAGGAGCAATCACCTGTAAACTTTTGTGCTTAGTTCTTCCATATTTGCTAATGAGTTGTTTACTAAAGGGTCATTTATGAATGAGTTGCATCTAGAATTATATTTCTTTTGTAGTTTGTGTGAGTACCATCTTTTGCTGCCTTCGCCTCTCATACTTTTAGGCATCCGTCTCCTGCTCAGTAGCTTCTTTCTCTACCATTTTTTTCTTAACAAGCCTCAAAACTCTCCTTTTCTATAGATTCACATTTCTGACACCAAATGCATGGGGATGTCCCCCCTACTAACAAATTCTCCAACTCTCTATGGACCCCAACTGACTGTCCTACAATTTGATTCAGTTCTGACACTGTCTATCTGGAGTTAATATCAGACCCCACAGGTAAAGGCCTCAGTTCCATAGACTGCTCCTGCTTCAGATGCCAAACTACTTACAACCATCTGTAAACAGAGGGCTCCCAAACTTCCCTCCTGATATTTGATCATTTTCTTTAATAGCTTATAAAACTCAGGAAAACACTTATTTACATTTACTAGTTTTTTACAAAGGATATGACAAATGATACAGATGAAGAGGTACATAGGGAGAAGTTCCAAAGGGTCCCAAGCACAGGAGCTTCTGTCCCTGAGGAAGTAGGGTGTGCCACCTTCCCAGCACGTGGTCATGTTCTCCAACCTGAAAGCTCTCTGAACCTTGTCCTTTAGGATTTTTAGAGAGATTTCATCATGAAGCCGTGATTGATTAAATCATTGGCCACTAGTATTGAAGTCAAATCTCCAGGCCCTCTTTCCTCCCAGGAGATGAGATGAGGCTGAAAGTTTCAACCCTCCAATCACATGGTTGGTCCCTTTGGTAACCAGCCCCCATCCTGTAGATCCTAGGAACTCTGGCCACCAGTTGCCTCATTAGCATACAAAAAGACAGTCATCCCTCAGGAGATTCCAAGGGTCCTATGCCTGGAATCTTGGACAAAAACCAAATTATATGTATGTAATATAAATGTCACAAATTGCATTCATTCCCCAGTAGGAAATAAAACAAATCTTTAAACCCAGAGAATGTTTCAAACTGACAAGCATCCTTTGGTTATAAGGAACAAAGATCTATTAAAATTGGTTCAAATAAAAAGGAGAATGAGGTATTTTAAAGGTAGTCCAAGGAAACTAGCTGACATCACCTAGCAGAAAATAAATGGCAATGAAGACTTAGGGAAAATCTACTGAAAACTGAAAAATCAGGAGTAAAATTCTCTCCTCTCTGGGCTCTCTGGGCCCTTATTGCTGCTTCCTCTTCCAGACTTCTTCATTTTCTCTGCTGCAACCTAATTTTCTTTCTGGCTCACTTTCTACGTCTTCTGAATTTTCTCTTTCATATAATTTAATTTGTTCAGTACGGTTTGCTATGACCATGACTCTATAAGAACATTCAGTTATATATTCCACTACCCAAAATTTCATATCTCAATAGCTTTTTTTTCTCTTTTCTTCCTTTTTTGTGAAGGGCAGGTGGAATCTCTCACTCTGTCTTCCAGGCTGGAGTGCAGTACATATCAAAGCTCACAGCAACCTCAGACTCCTGGACTCAGAGGCAGAGATCCCCCTGCCTCAGTAACTTGAGTAACTTGGACTACCAGTGATCTACAATGCCTGGTTAACTTTTACTTTTTTTTTTTTTTTTTTTTTTGCAGATTTTGGCGGGGGCTGGGTTTGAACCTGCCACCTCTGGTATATGGGGCTGGCACTCTACTCCTTTGAGCGACAGGCACCGCCCCTAATTTTACATTTTTTGTGGAGATGGGATCTCCCTATGTTGCTCAGGTTGTTCTCAAACTCCTGGCCTCAAGTGAACCTCAGCTTCCCACAGTACCTGGTCTATCTCCACTTCTCTTCTATTTGAATTTTCAAGATAGGAACCACTATTGACTAGGCCTAGGAGGCTCTGATTCGATTTTCCAGATTAGTTGCATGCCTTTTGTCCCCCTCAGCTGCAATTGGGTAGAGATAGGTTGGATGTTGACTGGGGCAGATATTTTTGAAAAGGGGTCTCTGGGTGAGACAAGAATCCCAAATCTAGTTGCTGCAAATGTAACATAATTCAATCAGGGCTAGGTTGTCTATATATGGACTACTTGGTTTTATTCTGCTACACCAATGGAGAGCAACATGTTTTGGGAAAAGGCCATGTTCTCAGGTGTCAGTGTCTCTACAATGTGGGCAAGATGTAAGCATAATAACAACAAGAAAACGTATTCATGTAACCTAAATGACCTGCTTTGTGGAATAGAAAATTTTTGTTTAGAAAATCACCACTACTTTTTAGCCAGTAAAATGCTATTGTTGGGTGTATATAAGAAATAACAGCATAGATTCAGCTTTCTTAATTTCTTTCATCCATTTGCATGCACAAGGCATATTCATGTACACTATCACATTTCATCTTCAAAACAAGCCTAACCAGGAAGTATTGTTATCCTCAATTTTCATAAAGGGCAACTGAAACTCAAAGAGGAGAAATAAATCACCAAAAGTGATGTAATGAATAAGTGACAGAAAGATGAATATAAAATTATTTTATTTCATTGAAAATGAAATGGTTTCTGCCTTGGATATAGGAGGCTCTCAAAATAAGATAAAGAATTTTTAAAGTATCTCTACAAAGAAAAGAAATGCTTCCAATAAAAGCATGATATGTCGTTTTTAATTAAAACTTTTATACTTATTCAAATATCTTCTTTAGCCTTATTTATAAGTATTTTTTATTCTATATCCCCATTAAAGACACATAAAGGAAATTATAAGCAAAATAAAGTAGATAATATTCAAAAACCATTTTGTATTCAGAATGTAATTCATTTTGAATCATTTACTTACTCCCAGTCATTAAAATTTGTTGATTTTCCAAATTTTCCAGTAGAACCCCTGTAAGTTAAACACCCAAGGGACTATACCCAGAGGTGATCAACATAACAGACTAGGCCTACTGTACTGATATGTACATGTACTTTACTTTCTTGTATAGCTTATAGTAGAGAATATCATATGAAATCGTACATAATAAAAACACAGTAAATCATACAGAATCATACAAAATCAATACATTTACTATTGGTTTAATTGTTCTTTCTGAAAAAAGGAGTCAATCTTGGACTATTTCTATTCTTACAAACATAAGTGGAGAAAGCACTCTCAACACTAGCTACACCACTCAGTACACCTGAGCATTTTTCCATAGGAAATGACTTTAACTGCATTATCAGATGTCTGACATCCTCTTCTTCTGGAGTCTCTGAAATTTCTATATCATCCTCACTTGCTTCTTCCCTTTCATCAGTTGCTTTATGCAATTTTATGCTGGTCTGTACTTTGGTCAATATTACTTGGAAAATTGCTTTTGGGTCACGTTCATTAAAGGTTGCCACCTTATCATTCATTTCAACAAAACATTTAACATCTACTCTTTCAGATTCTACCATGGTCTGTCTGATGGTTTGTGACTAAGCCAACTTTCTTGAAAGACTTCTATATTATTTCTGGCTCAACTTTATTCCAAGCAGCACTGATCCAGAGGACACCATCAAGAGCATTAACTGATGCAATGGATGAAGTGTCTTCCACAGTAGGACCACATGTTTGTGTTTTATTAATAACCCACTGCAAGAGCTGGGTTCAGTAGTGCATTTTAAATATTTGATGATGCTTTGGTCCAGAGGTTGGATTTTTGAGGTGTATATGGAGGCAGAAATTTTAGTGTCACAATTGTGAGATAACTGATTCACTTACAGGTGGTTAGAATAGACCATTTCTTCTTCAATGTTCAGTTGATACCTCTTACCCTTTCCATGAGTCATCCATGTGCATTTGTTTGATCTCAAAGTGGTGGGGAGGTCTTCAGGCTTCAGATTTTAAATGCATGTGGCTTTGCCTATTTACCAATCACCAAGGGCTTTAGTTTCTCTGCAGTTGAGCTAGTACAAAACATAACTGTGAAACATTCTTTGGAAAGTTTTCTACTTGTACATTTGTCACCCTTCATGATGAGGCTCCTGTCAGGCATCACCTTGAAAAAGAGTCCACACTCATCAGCATTAAAGATGATGACATTTTTGAAGCCACTAGTGAAATCCAAGAACTTTTTAATGAACTCTTCCACAACTTCTACTGCAACTTCACTGGATTCATCCCACAAGACTTTCTGGGAGATCTTGTGTTACAGTTTAAATTTGTCAAGGCAACCACTTGTTACTTGGAAATCTGCCAGCCAGAATTTTTGGCAACTTCTTAGACCACTGGCCTGGAGATTCAGGTGTTAACTGCCCTCATTTGTTTGAATCGGTTTAATGTAGTTTCATAGATTTCATCAAGGGAATTTTTCCTCCTTTTCTACTATAGGTATCTGCTTTCCTTACCATATCTTTCCAAGTACTCATGTTTATATTCTTGGTTGTTGCTAACTCTGGTCTTACTAACACCAAATATTCTGCCATCTTTCTTCAGCTGCTGTTTTTCAGAAAATGTAGAAGATCAACCTTTTCCTCCAACTGCTAGCTCTTTGAGTTCTTTCCTTTGGGCCATCATATCTTGATTAACTATAAAATGTTTCAGTAATTGTAGGATGTACCTATAATTCAGACTAGTCCTTGACATTGAAAAAATATTCCATAACATATGATAAATAATAGGACATTAGGCCTAATCCAATACATGGTAATAATGAAGCATGCAAAAAGAACGTCTGGTAAAGAAAAAATAAGGGGAAAAGGGACAACTAAGGGGCAAAGCCTACACTTTCCACCCCTTGGTGTACAGTGGACTCAACTAGTCAAGTTACAGAGAGTAAATTAAGATTGTGTGTTATAGTTCAAGTGGTCAAGATACAACTTACAGAGGTGGTAAATATATAGAGTTCAGTTTTCCATTGAGCACACGTGGTGCATGTCTAATCTGTGAAAATTAGATCAATTTAAGGAGGTGGTCAATGTTGGGAAGTGCTCAACTATGAAGGTTCTACTGTAATTATATCAATTTTTGTCTTACAATAAACCACCCCAAACTCAATGGCTTAAGGCAATAAGCTTTTGTTATTGCTCAAGAATTGAATCAATTAAGAGGCTCTATTAATCTAGACTGGGCTCTATTGCTCTTGCTGGGCTTGCCCATATATCTTTGGCTGGCTGGCAATTTAGCTGGAACCTAGCTGGTCAAGAATAGCCTCACTCACATTTCTTGTGACTGGCTGGTTATTGGCTAGGGACTGAGGGTGACTGAACCACATGCCTCTCACCATCCTGTAGGTTAGTTTGTATTTGTTCTCATGGCCACTAGGAAGGGGACTCTGGGGCCTACTTTCAGAACAGGAGGTATGCCACTTTTGCTGTTCTGTCAGCTAAAGTCAGGCATAAGGGCCTCCAAGATTAAAGGGATGGGGAAATAAATTCTATCTTATGATTGGACATACTGCAAAGTCACACTGCATAAAGTATGGAGACAGTGAAGGGTGGAAACTTGGAAACATGGAAACATTTTTATAATTAAACTACCATATTATTTTTTTTTTAACTTCTTCATAGAGTTCAGCCCATTTGAATCATTTTCCACCTGGAATTGTCAATATCTAATCATTTACCCAATTATGTCCTCTGGTTTATTAAGAACATTTCTTAGAAGAATTCTTCTCTAGTATTGCTGTGATTTTCTCCCAAGCTGCTGATATCCATTCTATGGCTTCAATGCTATCCCTTTCTTGATTTTCTCAGAAGGAAGTGTAAAGAAAATACCAACATAAATAAATTTGTCACATTAAAGTTTCCCTCACTAATATTTTTGCAAATTTGGAGTTTTCTCTGCCCCTAGTTGCAATGTTTGGCATGTGTAGTTGGGTAAGTGGTGACCCAAAGATATCAGATCCTTATCCCTGGAAATTATAAATGTGTTATCTTATTTGGGGGGAAAAGGGTCTTTATGAGTATGATTAAGTTAATGGTGTTGAGGTGGTTTCCCTTGATTATCTGGGTGGGCCCTAAATACAATATCACTAGTGTTATTATAGAAAAAGAAAAAAGGAGATTCAATGCATAGATGAGGAAAAGAAGGTATGAAGACAGAATTACACAAACCAATTAATATAATTCACAACATAAACATAATTAAAAACAAAAACCATATGATTATCTCATTAAGTCTAGAAAAAGCATTTGATAAAATCTAGCACCTTTTCATGATAAAAACACTCAATAAACTAGGCATCGAAGGGACATATCTCAAAATAATAAATGCCATATATGAAAAACCAATAGCCACCATCATACTGAATGGGGAAAAGTTGAAAGCATTCTCCCTTACAATGTTTGGCATGTATAGTTGGCTAAGTGGTGACCCCAAAGATATCAGATCCTTATCTCTGGAAATTATAAATGTATCTTATTTGGAAAAAGACAAGGATGTTCACTGTCACCACTTCTACTCCACATAATACTGGATGTCCTAGCCAGAGCAATCAGGCAACAAAAAGAAATAAAGGGCATCCAAGCATGGAAAAAGGAGATCATATTATCCCTGTTTCTGATAATATGACCTTATATCTAGAAAAACCTAAAGACTCTACCAAAAGATTCCTGAAATTGATAAATAAATTCAATAAAGTCTCAGGTTAAAAAATTAATGTATACAAATAGGTAAAATTTCCATATACTAGTAACAGTCAAGAGGAGAGACAAATTAAGAACTCAATACCATTTATAGTAGCTGCAAAGAAAATAAATACATAGAAACATACTTACTCAGAGAGGTGTAGTTCTCTACAAGGAGAGCTACAAAACATTGATAAAAGAAATTGGCTTGGTGCCTATAGCACAGTGGTTACCGGCGCTAGCCACATACACTAAGGCTAGCAGGTTCAAACCCAGCCTGGACCAGCTAAACAACAATGACAACGGCAACAAAAAATAGCTGGGCATTGTGGCGGGCACCTGTAGTCCCAACTACGTGGGAGGCTGAGGCAAGAGAATCACTTAAGTCCAAGAGTTTGAGGTTGCTGTAAGATGTGATGCCACAGCACTCTACCAAGGGTGACATAGTGAGACTCTGTCTCAAAAAAAAAAAAGAAAGAAAAGAAATCACAGATGACAACAAAAAATCAAAGAACATCCTATGCTTAATGAAGAATCAACGTTTATTAAAATGTGCATACGGCCCCAGTGATTTACAGATTCAATGCAATTTTCATCAAAATACCAACATCACTTTTTATAGATCTAGAAAAAACATTCCTAAATTTTATATGAAGGCAAAAAAGAGCCTGAATAGCCAAAGTAATCCAAAGCAAAAATAACAAACAAATCTAGAGGCATCACATTTCCTGACTTTAAATTATACTACAAAGCTATAGTAACCAAATAGCTCATTACTGGTATAAAAGTAGACACATATGTCAATGAAATAAAATGGAGAATCCAGAAATAAAGCTATATAGCTAAGACCAACTGATAAAAATATACATTGGGGAAAGGAAGCCCTGTTTATAGATGGTCCTGGGAAAATTGGAGAGCCACAGAAGAAGAATGAAAATGGATCCCTATCTCTCACCATATTCAAAAATTAACTCAAAATGGACTAAAGATTTAAATGTAAGACCTGAAACCATAAAAATTCTAGAAGAGAACATAGGAAAAACTCTTCTGGACATTGGCCTAGGCAAAAAAATTATGACTAATACACCAAAATCAAATATAGCAACAATAAAAATAAGTAAATGGGACTTAATTAAACAAAAAAAAATCCACACAGCAAAGGAAATAATTAATAGAGTAAATAGACAATTTATAAAATGGGAGAAAATATTCACAAACTACACTTCCAACAAAGAACTAGTATCCAGAATGAACAAAAACTTCAAACAAACCAGCAAAAAGAAAACAAATAACCCCATCAGTAAGTGGGCAAAAAATATAAACAGATTTGTTTCAAAAGAAGATAGACAAATGAGTGATAAACATGCAAATATGCTTATCACTGATCATCAGGGAAATACAAATTAAAATCACAATAAAATACCACCTCATCCCTATCAGAATGGCATTATTTAAAAGACAAAAAAGAGATTAAAGATGGTGGCTGAGTAACAGCTTCCCTGCAACTGGGCACCGGGAATCTGGGGAGACAAGACTCCAGACATCTCTGGCCGGTGGGATCTGCCTATGATCATCCCTTTGAGGATACAGGGAGCGAGCAAGGGACTTCTGGACGCCAGGAGGAGGACAAAAACAGTGGAAAACTGGCAAGTGGCTGCATGTGTTCGATCGACCTAATCACGCCAGCAACCGTGAGTACAAGCAGCACTGAGACTGCAAACTGGAAAGGCCTTACCTGTGAACCGTTTTGGTGTTCTTGGACTTGGCACTCAGTTGAGCTGCCTTGGGAAGAGCTTGAGCAGAAGTGTGGAGAAC
>CAUYPK010094810.1:0-16046 GCA_963574355.1 Loris lydekkerianus | reverse complement strand
TACCCAGAAGACCAAAATTCACAATATAACAAAGACATCTGTACCAGAATGTTTATTGCAGCCCAATTCATAATTGCTAAGTCATGGAAGAAGCCCAAGTGCCCATCAACCCACGAATGGACTAGCAAATTGTGGTACATGTATACCATGCAATACATGCAGCCTTAAAGAAAGATGGAGCTCTTTCGTGTTTACATGGACAGAGGTGAAACTTGTTCTTCTTAGCAAAGTCTCTCAGGAATGGAAGAAAGAGTATCCAATGTACTCAGCCCTACTATGAAGCTAAATTATAGCTTTCACATGAAGGCTATAACCCAACTATAGCACAAGACTATGGAGAAAGGGCCAAGGAAGGGGAAGGGAGGGGGGAGGTTTTGATGGAGGGATGGTAAGGGGTGTGGCCACATCTATGGTGCATTGTAGAATGGGGACAGGTGATTGCACTAATGTACACAGCTATGATTTAACAATAAAAAAAAGAAGTAAATAAAATATATTGGAGTCTCAAAAGGGGGGAATGAGAGAGGATAGCCAAGAAGGGTGAGATCTAGAAGAACAGGTCTTCTCAAAGAGACCACAAGGATACACATGCAGGGTCCTCTCCACGGTGACTCAGCTCTTGGGAATTTATAAACTTGACTTCCTGAAAATTGGAAATTTCCAAGTTTTGTGAAATCCTGTAGTTCTGTAGGGGCAGGAATAGTATCTCCTGCTTGATTCAAACTGGCCTATGAGAAGGGTACCTGTGGTGTGGAACTTTTTGACTGTCAATAGAAAGAGAAAGACTAAGGCAGTTGGAGAGCATGGCCATTTGGAATGCTTCTATGCCGTAAGCTCCCAGCTGGTGAATAAAGTCCTTCCTCTTATAAACGTGGTGTTTGGGTGCTCTTTCTCTCCGTTGGGCCTTGTCTTCCTGTGACAGTGGTTAGTCTTTCTAAATGCATATATACCGTGCAAGGAGAGCTTACAAGAGTAAGACAAATCTATCTGGGAGTTCAGCAAAGGCTTATTTTGGGAATGACATTTGGCTTAGGCGAGTAGAGTCAGGTAGAAGCAAGGGGCCAAGGGAAGAGCACTCCTCGCTCGTATGCATGTCGGAGACCTGGGTGGGTGGCTGGGGCCTGGGAAATACAAGGCAGGTAGCTCTGGGCCACACGAAGGGGGTGAGAAAAGGACCATACCTGCAATGGCATGTTAAGGATGTGAAATATCATTCCAAGGGTTGAGCTTAAAATACATTGAAAGAGTTTAAACAAAACATGATCAGATTTGGGTTTTATAAAGCATTGATATGGTTCCTGCATTAAACAGGATAAGAAGAGATCCAAAGACAATTAACAGGTTCCTGCAGTTGTATTGAGAGAAAGATGATGGTGGCCTGGGAGAGAGTGAATTTTAGAGATAATTCAGAAGTGCATGAGTGGAGATTTAGAGTCTTATCAGACTTGCGGAGGATGAGTTTGAAGATGGACATTTAGAATGGTCATGGCTGGGACCATTTCTCCTAAGCATTTGTGAACTTCCAACTCAGAACTTCTCATGGTTGTAAAAATGATACTTTGCATCCCCATAGTAACAAGTGTGCATTCTTCCACATGACTAATATTCTTTACATTTAGGTAGACTTTAGCTTCAGAACAGGATGTCAACAAAGCTTGAATTAAAGTAAGAGGTGGAACATGATCAGAAGAGCACATTGGCTACCAGAAAGTTATTTTTATTGGCTCATGGGAGGCATGAACATTAGGCTATGTAGCTACTTTTTGCAGTGTGAAAAAAAAAATGCAACCTCCTTACCTTGTTCTCATAGTACTGGTGAGAGAGTCACAGAGGTCAGCTTGAGACTGATAAGCTTTCAGTTGTAATTTTTCATTTTTCTTCATTTAAGAAAAATGACTCATCTCTTGTCTCTTTTCAGCATCACTTAAAATTATGAAAGCTGAGAGAAGGGCAAGAATGAAATTCTACTCCATGTCACTGAAAATCATAACCTTTACCACCTAAAACATACCACTTGTTCAGAAAGTGCAATTTTTAAGCAGGTTTTAGATGCTGTCACTGTGTTATTCTGTTACAACGGCGAGAGGAACCAGGGAGAACAAGATCAAAATGAACAGTTAGTAGCAGCTTCTTATTACAAGCACTCTACAATCATATCTTGAGTCATGTATCAATTCAACAAATGTTTACTGAACAAATTATATGCTTGTGAAAATTTGTGAAACAGTGCATAGCATGTATGAGTAAAGCTTGTAAGAGGAAATAATCTCTAAGAACTACATCATAGGAGCTCTCACTGGAGCTGTCCAGGAAAAAAGTAGAATGAAAATAAAGACAGCTGTAACTCTTGGATCATTAGCTAAACCAGTGGCATCATGAGAAGAGGTCTACTGGGAAAATGCATGAGTCCTAAACTGTGAGACATTGCAAACACCAGCCTCAGGGTCTTCATCTCAAAATTGTTCATTGAATTGCCAAAGACCCTTCAAAGTCTTCTTCCACTTCTGGGATTCTGTATTTTACTCTGAGGTTGGCCTTATTCCCGTGTGACATTTAGGGCTTATACTTTGCATGGAATTAACCCTACTGAGAGGCAAAATTGGGGCCTGGTTTAAACTCCCTTCCCCCCAGGGAAGTATTTGTCAAAGACTTCACAGACAGTGAAATCACTGCTCAAAAAGACAAAGTACCTCTTTAATGTAAGCAAAACACAACTTCGTCAGGATACTGTGCAGAAACAATGATTTAAATTTCAGATCCTCCTATACAATCTGTCTGCAGCAATCCAGGCGATAAAAAAATGTTGATCAAGGCACAGAAAAACTCTGTCACTCCTTGTAAGGACATTGCTGACACAACCAGAGTGAACCCTGGAGGCGCACTATAAACTCCCATCAACCATGAAAAATGAAACTCCTTGGGAGCAATGAAGAATGAATGGGCACCTCCTTGGCTGGCAAAGCCTGAGGAATGATCTGGTATAACTTACCCTCTTGGTGCAGTGGAGACCCATCTAGGGTAATTTGCATCCCGGACACTAACTCTTCAGAAAAAAAAACCCTGGCATAATTGTTTCTTAGAGAAAGTTTCTAAAAATGAGTCAAGGGAAGGGATTCCTGATTTTTCCAGCATTTTGCCATCAACTTTTTCTCATTTGCTCCAGATGCACAACTCCCAAGACTAATTTTCATGACATCATGCTAAATTAACCTCTCATTTAAGGCGGCTGCTTTCTGTGATTCAAAGATTTGGAGAAAACAAAACAAAACCTAGTATTTTGGTTGCTATATGTAGGCCAAGACTTAGCTTCCACCACAGGCCCATCTGCTTGCAGGACTGAGTCTTATCTGATCATTTCCATGGCAACAGCTGTGGGATTAGAATAGGATGAAGGTTTAGGAAGAGTTGCTGGAATGCAGTCCTAGACGAGTGAGGATTATTTAACTACACACTTGTGTTGCCATGGAAATGAAAATTTACAAATCAGGCAGGATTTTTCTAGCTCAGCAGCACAGTATTATATTCTTAGGCATCCTTCAAATTTCCCTATTCCATTTCTTTTCATGGGCAGCAGGGAGCAGGGGGGAGGGCAGTGGGAAGATCCCCACTAGACATAATTTAATTATTCCCCAAATACTTTATATTTTAATTTGTGAGTCAGAAATACGGATAGACGAGGACCAGGATTCTTAAAATGCTTTTCTATCTTATTTTTTTTAAAAGCAAAATTCAGTGTATTCTAATGAATCTCAAACATAAGATAGTGAATATTCTTAGACAAGAGTCAGTTAAGTACCATGTAAGTCCAAACCAAAATTATGCTGGCTCGAAAAAGAAAATTGATATCTATTTCTTGTAGGGTCAGTCAGCCCCAGACTTTTAATTCATTTGACAGCAATTTATTGTCAGGAAATCATCAATACTTCATCTCTGACCACTGTTTTAGAATTTACAAACCACTTTCACAAACAATAACTTGTCTGATTTCATAACCACTTCAGCAGATGGGAGGGAAGAGGTCAAGAACAGCATTTCGAGATGGGAAAGTAAGCTCTGGAGCGGTTGGCGGTGGAGGGTGGGGTTGGGGAGGTTTGCCCAAGACCAGGCTGTCTCTATGCATTACCGGAGATTTCTTTTTTTCAGCTGTTTGGTCTGTTAATGGAAATATCCATTAGGACTCCAGCAAGGACTTTATTTAACTGGTAATGTTACTTCTAGAACTTCTGGAAAATGAATTCTTTTTATCTTTCTTATCTGTCCTTTCCCCAACCTCTATTTATAGCACATTCTTTGGGCTGGGAAAACCTATAACCTCTCGTCTCCTATTTTGAAAGGTGGGGTACAGCATGGGAAACAGTATTATAGCACGTTTTAGAATATACTTATACAAGAGCCACTTAAATGTGGCAAAAATGGCCTGACCTGGAAAAGTTGGGCTTAGTACCCGTCCCATGTTAGAGATAAAGTAAAGAAGACCCAATTTCCAGGTGCTAAGAGAAAGTCCTGTGGGGTAGCCAGGGTGAGTACCAGGCTAGGACTTTCAGTACTGGGCTCAGAGGCTGGGTGGTATATTTTTCTTGAAAAATATTTTTTGTATGTTTTTTAAAGTTATGCAAGGAAGAGTAACAACCTTGAATCACAGTTGAATTCACACCCTCTTTACTTGTATCAGAGCATCTGCAAAAGAATCAAAGGTGCCCACAGTATTATTCCAGGTACTTTTTTATTGGCTCCCTACAAACTCAAAACTAGTTATTATCCCTACCTCCACGCCCTTCCTCACCCCTCCATGCATGCAAATTCTCAAAGCCTTCTGCCGCTGTCATCCTCACCAACTGCTTTTGTCAATGCATAAAAAGATTTGTCAGAAGTTAAGTGGCTTTCCTCGAGATTAAGCAGGAATACAAAGGGAGAACTGGGAACATCAGTCGGAGAATCATAAAGTCAGAACATGAGCTGACACGGACCTTTCTTGGACAGGTCCATTTGCATATTGATTGTGTCTTTGGCAGAAGTCAAGGAGGCCCAGCTGTCAAGAAGGAAAACTGCAGAGAAGGGAGCAGAGTGAGCATCTTCCTTTGGATAGGGCAGAATGCTAAGTCCAGAGCACATCATTACCGTGTCAGTCTAAAACTTCAGCCCCGCCAATGGTTGGGTGGGGTCAGGGCTATATTCTGAGAGAGGACAGAACTTGTTCTACACCAAGAGAGATTTTGAAACACATGCTGGCTTCTCATCCCCTTAGAATAGGGCTGGGTGGAGGGTACTGTTTTGCAGAGCCATCTAGTCACATTTATCAACATTCAAAGACGCATGTCTTTTAACCTGTAAATGCACCCGAGTAATTATCTTACACTAATACACAGGGATGTTTATTACAGTATACTTTGCAATATAAAACAAAAACCATTCACATTTGAAGACAATCTAAATACCTCTTAACAGAGAACAGATGATACAAACATGGCACAAATACCCAACGAACGCCATGCTGCTGTAACTAGATGTGATTGGTCTATAAGTGCAAACATGAAAAGCTCTCCAAAATAGAGCACTAAATAAGACAAACAAGATGCAGAGTAGTGTGGGGTCCAATTTGTGTAAAAATATAGGCACCATATGGACGTGGGCTATGAATGTGTAAACAATTTCTAAAGGAAACCGTAAGAAACCATTCACAGCAATTACTCTAGAGAGTGGGACACCAGTATACAGAGAGAGGGGAGCATTTATTTCTCATTTTACATTTCTCGGCACTCATTATAATTGTTACACTGTGCACATGTGTTCCTTATTAGTAAAAACTCATTTATTAGAAAATAATAAAAGGGAAGAGATTCAATTAATGCAGCAGACCAACAAAAGGCTGGGGAAGGAAAAAAAAGGAGAAGCAGGGAGAAAAACAATGAACTACTTTAATTGGCAGGAGTGGAATGATCTTTAAAGAATCCTTTTTTAAAAGAAATGTTAACAGCTTTGTTGACATATAATTTAGGTACCTTAAAATGCTATACCATTTAAAGGGTAGAATTCCACGGTTTTAAAGTGCATTTATAAAATTACCCAATTGTCCCTATAATTTAATTTTACATTTTCATCACCTCAAAAGCAAACTCTTCCACATTAGCAGTCACTCCTCATTCCTTACTCCTCTCACCTCCATCCCTGGGCAACCACTAATTTGTTTTCTGTCTCTACAGATTTGCCTATTCTGAACGTTTCATGCAAATGGATTCAGAAAGTATGTGGTCTTCTGAGACTGGCTTCCTTTCCACAGCATTATGTTTCCAAGGCTCGTCCATGTCATAGCATGTATCCATATTTCATTCCTTTTTATTACCTAAAAATATTCCATCATACGGAATGTCACTTTCTGTTTATCCATTCATCAGTTGATGGGTATTTGTGCTGATTCCATATTTCTTGGAGTATTATGGATAATGCTGCTCTGAACATCCATGTAAAAATTTTGTGAGGATATGTTTTTAGTGTGCTCAGTTAGATACCTAGAAACAGCTAAAGTAGATGTGTGTCTAATACTTTAAGAAACTGCCTTACTCTTCCAAAGTACATGTCATATTTCCACCAGCAGTATATATGAGTTCCAGTTCTTTGCACATGTTTACCGGCCATTCGTACATCTTCTTTAGTGAAATGTCTACTCAGATTTTTTGCTCATTTTAAAATGGGTTATTCATCCTTTTACTATTGAGTTGTAAAAGCATGTGCATATACACACATTTATAATCTCAGTATGTCTCTTATCAGATACATGATTTGAAAACATTTTTTCCCATTCTATAAATTGTTTTCACTTTCTAAATGTCATTGTTTGAAGGAAAAAACCTTTCAATTTTGATGAAGTCTAATTTATCTATTTTTTTCTTTATCATTTATAATTTTAATGCTTTTTTTTTTTTCTTTTTGAGACAGTCTCACTTTGTCACCCTGGGTAGAATGCTGGGAGCATCATAGCTCACAGTAACCTCAAACTCTTGGGCTTAGGTGATCCTCTTGCCTCAGCCTCCCAAGTAGCTGGGACTACAGGCGCCCACCACAATGCCTCGCTATCTTTTAGAGACTGGGTCTCATTTTTGCTCAAGCTGATCTCCAACTCCTGAACTCAGGCAATCCACCTGCCTTGGCCTCCCAGTGTGCTGAGATTATAGGCATGAGCCATTGCACTTGGCCTTATCATTTATACTTTTAGTACCATAGTAAGAAAACATTGCCAGATATAAGGTCACAAATATTTATACCTGTGTCTTCTTCTAAGAGTAATACACTTTGGAAAAATAGTGGCAAAGGGCAGAAAGAGGAAGAGCCATTGGTTAAGACCTGTCAGCCAATTTGTTTAGAGTCATCCGTTCTTGAGCATTTATTGAGCACCTACTTTTTGCCAGATAAGAGAAGTAGTGTTGAAAAGACAGGCAAAAATTCTGCCTTTGTAAACCTGACATTTTAGTGGAGGAAGAAAGACATAAAAACTTGAGTAAGTAAAGTAAGTCGTATGCCAGATGGTGACAAGTACTACGCTCAAGGATAAAGCAAAGAGGCGGGAGCATGCATGCTGGAGTTTGGAGGAGGGTTTGTCATTTTAAACAGGGTATTCAGTGCCAAAAAGCTCTCTGTGGAGGTGATTCAGGATTTGTACCCATTCACAGAATATCCTGCTTGGGACTCAAAATGGCACCTGTGTTTCAGAGCAGAAGCTAGGAGCCAGAAGGTGGATGTGGGTGACACCCCAGACAGTTTCTTTATACATGGCTCAGCTTCTTGTTTTCCATTAGAGGCTTTTGTTGTGTTCGTGGGGTTAGTCCCTTCAGAACATGGGACTGTCACACACAAGTTGTAAATGTCACCCCAGCATGTCAGACTTGGAGAGGTCCCTGCTGCCATCTGGAGCCCACGTGGAGAGGGTCACTAAAGCAGTGCTGCATTGCCGGGGAGCTGTGGAGCATGGCACTCTGTGCACTGTCGTTCACTCCTCTACTGAAAATCATCATTCTCTTGTTCTACAAAGTCCTGGGAAGCAGGAAGTAGCATTCGGTGATGTATCCTCATGACAGGATTGGGAGGGGCACAGGACTGGCCTCTGGTGGGAACTCATCAGTGGGACATTTTCCCCCCATGATGCTCCCCCTTTCAGAATAGGGATAAGGCACTAGGCAATGCCAAGGAGGGGGCTGTGGCCCTTGCCTCCTGGACAGACTTGATGTCATCCAGTGAAATAGTGTCTTCGCTACATTCAGAACTGCTTTTTCTGCTCAAAATATTAAGACACAGAATGTAGTTGTTCACTCCCTCTAGAGGGGTAGGTGAGGGTGCAGCATGGAAAGAAAACTCTCACATTCAGTTATTTACAGTGTAACTGATGAGACTCAGGGAGGCAAATAATTTCAAATGCTCAGAAAGTAGGAAGGAAATGCTGCCCCAAATGAAAACCTCAAGGGGTTTTTTATTGAAAATGAAAAGAGTACATGTGTAACATGGAACAAAAAGTTAATTATAAATAGAAAGAAACTCTAACCTCATTACTCAATCTAGGGATAAAAGTCATTTTTTACTGTGTCAGTAAAGAACAAGGAAGTAATAGGAAAAAGCAAAAGAGAACATCTCCAAAACAATATCATATAATTATCAGGTAAGAAAGTTAAAAGAAATGGGTACAATGCTTAGGGAGTAAAATTTAGCTTCCTTGACTCACTTTTGGTCCCATTCTATGCTTTGACATGCCCAGCAGGTGTTAATTTATAATTGGTAAACATTCTGTTTAAACCCTCAGGCTGTCCCTGATCTTTCACCCATGTCTCTAACCCATAATAGAATGTTAGTCAAAGCTGTGATCTCCACCTAGCAGAGATCTCTCTTCCAGAAGTGTGTTAAATTAACAGAGCACAATCTTTTTTTTTCCAAATTTACCAAGGGGAACTGCCACTTATGATCTCCACCAGGTATAAATGTGACATGTATTGGTTAGGAATTTCTTTAGGTACAAGGACCAGAATACCTAGTAGCCAATGAAGTGAATGATAAATCTATTTAACTATGTAGATGTAGATCAGGCTGGTGGGAGGCACAGTAACATTAACAAGAACCTAACTCTCGTATATCTCTTCCCTGTCATCTTTAACCTTTTGATTTCTCAGTCCTCCCAGTTTTTGCCTCTTGGTCATAATGTCAGCCAGGATTCAAGGTAGGAGGAAGGAAGATGGGCAGCCCCAGTATCACCTGTTCTATTAATCAGGAAAGCAAAGTTTTCCTACAAGTACCCCACACAGAGAACCTCTCCCTTAGGTCTCACTGTCTAGAACTGGGACCACAAAGTCATCTCCTGCTGTGAGGGAGGCTGAACTTTGATTTAAAGCAGTGGGTTGCAAACTCAGGTGAGTATGAGAATCATCTGGAAGGTCTGGGGCAGAGATTCTTGGGCCTCTCCTTGTACATTCTCATTTGATAGGTCAGGGGCAGCACTGAGAATCTGCATTTCTAGCAAGTCCTCAGGTGATGCTTCTGTTGCTATTTCAGGGATCCACTTTGAGAACCAAGGGTTTATAGGAAGTCTTTTATATTTTAATTAAACTCTTCTAAGTAGACCCTAATTTGTTTTCACTGGAACTTTTATAATAACCTCTAAACCATTCTCCCTGCCTTTCCTGCTATACATCATTGCCATACTTATTTTCCTAGTGCCATCCCTAATCACACTGTCAGGAATACTCATTGCTTAGATTTCTCTGGAATCTGTGGCCTTTAATGATTGAATAACACTCAGTGTTAATAATCTATGCTTCATTTACCTGTGGCCCTTAAAACAGGACCTTGTGATGACTCAGTTGTATCAGACCAGTTGTCTTTCTGAGAGTAATTATAAAAGCTGGATAAAATACAAACTATTGCTGTGTGAAAACATCACAAAGTAATCAAGCCAGAGGTCAAAGTTCAAGGAAAAGGGGGGAATGCAATTGTTTAAGGAATAATGATTCCCAATATCATACAAACTTTTCCAGAGAATCTAAAAAGAGGGAGTGCTCCATAATATATTTTATGAAACCAGCAAAACTTTGATATCAACCTGATAAGACATTGTAAAGGAGGAAAACGATTTGCTAATGCTTCTGATGAATTAAGGTGAAAAATTCTAACCATAATAATAACAAATTGAACCCAGTATTACTAAAAATAAGGATAATATACTACAACCAAGCTGGAATCCAGGAATGCAAATATCTCGATATTTATCAACTTGACCCTTTTAAACTTCAGTTTCTTCATCCAATAGTGGTTTTTCTAGATAATACATGTAAAGATCCTGGTATAATACTTGACACACAGTAAGTATTTTATAAGATTGGCCAGCAATGTTGTTTTATTATTATTTTACAAAAGTAACGTCATACTATACAATTCATAATACTCTCTGCTGCCAGGTTATGTAGGCTAACATTCACAACCAGTCACAATATTGTCCCAGCAACTTTTTCAATATTTTCTCCAACTTTTCTCCATATATTCTCATGAATTTTTCCTTGAACATACAGCCTCGCCCCACCCCACACACAAATCAGAACATTTTACTAATCTGTGAACACGTTGATGGCAATGAAGGACCCTGCTTTTATTTAATTACATACCATTAAAAAGCAGCTCAGTGATGGGTCAAGAGAGAAATACAAAATTATTTGTTGAATAAGTAAATAAATGCTATATTGAAGGCCTGAAATACCACCTTATGCCATCATTCTTCTGTTGGGCCCTTCCTGATTCCTTAAACACGCTATGGACTTGACCTTTAAACTATCATAGGATTTCTCTCTCATGGCACTTGTCACATTTGGTCCTATATTTTGACGACAGCAGATGTCAGTAACCTATAATAACCTACAGTAACCACAACTGTGACCACAACTACATCCAAATGGTAAAGCTTTACTGTACATAGAACATAAGAAACTTAACACCAGTCTGTGTCCATTCCTCCCTATCTTTTGTGTCATTATTGTGATGCCTTTTACGGCTACTCATGTTCTAAAACCCATCATTCATTATTCCCATTTCCAACATTTTAGGCAAATAAGAAATAAAACTAAATTTTAAATAAATCAAGAAACGCAAGAGTATTCTATGTTTATATACATATTTATCATTTGGGGGCTCCTCAATCCTTTTAGATCCAGTATCCAGTTAGTAGTAGTACCTTTCAGCCCAGAGAGGAGTGTTTTTCAACCTTTTTTATCTCACAGTACCCTTGAATCTATAGTTAAGTTCTGTGGCACGCTTAAATTATGTTGATTAAAAAAAAAAAAGAATATACTTACAGTGATTTGAACTTCTTTCAAAAATAATTTATTTAATCATCTTTAAAAATGTTTGCAGCACCCCTAAGGTCCTCTCACGGCACATCGGATAAAGATCATTGCCATAGAAGAGCCTCTCACCCAGGGGGCATGTTATACACCCACACAATGTGCACTTTAGGTGAGGTCCCGCCTCCTGCCCTCCCTCCTTCTGCCATACATCCCCCCCCCCCACTCCTGTTTCCCTCTACCCCGAACTGGACTATAATAGTGTTTTATTGTTCTTAGGAACATGTAGTTGTTTATATATTGATTTCATATTAGTGTGGAGTACATTGGATATTTATCCTTCCATTCTTGGAATATTTTACTAAGAAGAGTATATTTCAACTCCATCCAGGTAAATGTAAAAGATGTAAAGTCTCCACCTTTTTTAATGGAACTCTTCTGCAAATGGAACTTTACCCTGGAAGTGAGAACAATGTAACCTAAATATTGTACCCTCATATTAATTTGAATAAAGTTAAAAAAAACCCTTTGCCATAGACATTGCTCTAACATTTCTTCTAGTCCTATTCTGTTGGTGATACATTATCTCATTTTTTTGGTCTGCAAATGTCCGTATTTTGCCTTAATTTTTGAAGAATATTTTTTTCTGGGCATAGAAATCTAGGTTGACTTAGTTTTCTTCAGCCCTTTAAAGATAGCGTTCATGGGCGGTGCCTATGGCTCAGTGGATAGGGCCCTGGCCCCATATACCGAGGGTGATGGGTTCGAACCTGGCCCTGGCCAGCTAAAACAGCAGTGGCAACTGCAACAAAATAGGCGGGCGTTGTGGTGGGCACCTGTAGTCCCAGCAACTTGGGAGGCTGAGGCAAGAGAATCGCCCTAGCCCAAGAGCTGGAGGTTGCTGTGAGCTGTGACATCATAGCACTCTACAGAGGGTGACAAAGTGAGACTGACTCAAAAAATAACATAAAATAAAATTAAGATAGCATTCCGTTTTCTGGTTTGTATAGTTTCTGATGAAAACCTGGACTTTTCTATCTCTGTTCCCCTTTATGTAGCATCATTTTCCCCAGCTCCATTTAATATTCTCTATCACTAATCTTCATCAGTTTGACTATAAGGTGTCTCAGTGTAACTTTCTTTGTAGTCACCCTGCTTGGAGATTATTGAGGTTCTTGGATCTGTGGATTTATTATTTTTAAAATCTGATTGAAAAACGTTCAACCATTATTTCTTCATATATTTTCCCCACATATCTTTCTTTTCTCCTCTCCAAACACATGCTTATTAAAGGACTTGATATTATCCTGCTGTTACTGAGGCTCTGCTCAGGTCTTCAAGCTCCTTTTTACCATGTGATTCTGTTTGGGTAGTTTCTATCATACCTGACGTCCACTGACTGTACTTTTCTTCTGTAATGTCTAATCTCCCATTAAGCCCATCCAGTGTTTTCACTGTAGATATTGTTTTTATCTGGTCAAAATTTCTCCTTGGTTCTTTATTATAGTTTCTTTTTTTCTCTATGGATATTCTCTATATATTCTATACCTTATTATATCTATGTTGCCTTTCAAATTCTTGAAAGGGAAATTTATAGTATCTGTTTTAAAGTCTTTACTTCATTATCTCTATCGTTTGGGTCTGTTATTATGATTAACTGATTTTTCTCCTGGTTATGGATAGATGTTCCTGCTTCTTCACAAGCCTCCTAATTTCTATTTTATGCCAGATATTATAAATGCCGTATTGCTGAGGATTTGGATTTTACTGTCTTAGTAGTGTATCATTGCATGGTATCTTGTCTCATAGGCATATAATTTACTTACGGCATGGCTTGTTGACTTGTCAAGGTTGTATTTAAGCTTTGTTAAGATGACTCTAGAAGAGGCTTTACTTTGGAATAGATTAAACCTACACCTGAAGCATAGTTTTGCTGAGATTTCTACTGAATGCTGTTTGACCACGTTTATTCACTCTAGCTCCCATTCTTGAATGTCTCCCATTCTTGTGAAACCTCCAATAGTAATTTAGGTCATTATTCCATTAATTATGTTTTCTCCTTAGTTCTTTGCCTTATCTCATGCAATCATTCTCTGTATATGCACAATTTATTATTTGGCTAAAGGCTCAGGGGATTGCTACATAGTTTTTGGAGCTTTTCCTCTGCATAGCCCTTTTCTATTTGGTTCCATGCCCTGCAAGTTTCTGCTTCCTCAGTAGCCCCAAATTCTGATTTCTGTCTCCTAAGCCAAAGAGATCATTGAATTCTACTTGGAATCTCTTTTCTCAACGTCTTAGGATGGAAAGTAGTTTTAGAAATCCCAGGTGATTGTGAGAATTGTTTCATTTATTTACTTATTTATTTGTTCATTTATTTTTGCTCAGAGATCAGAGTCCTGTGTTGCCTATTATTTAAAATATAAAAAGATTTATTTTTATTATTTTGTCCAGATTCTAGTTGTTTGTGGTAAAGAGCTAGCCTAGCACTGGTCTCTCAATCACTGCCCGAAAGAGAGGTTATCACTCTGTGTGAAGAATGGAGTAAAGGCATGAAAAGAAAATAACAGATTGACTAGGCTGTTCACTCCAGCCTCTATTGAGAGGCTATTATAGCAGTCCAGGTAAGAAATGATAAGGTTTGAGCTATAGAAACTAAATTTTAATGGAGAGCTTATGAAATGGAGACTTGACCATAAACATTCTTATTCTCTGCCCATCTGATTTATGAGTTGCTTCTTAAATTTTTTTATATATAGTAACTTGAGGGGTTGTTTGCGATTCTAAAAAGGAAATTTGAGAGATAGCACATATATTTAGTTTTGTTTACATGGATATCATCTGTATGTACGCACATCAGAAGATTTTCATGTGGGCACTCAGAGATGAAATTTTCATTTTTGTAATGTTTTTGGAAAAATACATGAATGACATTTTGAAAACTGATTTCACCAACAATTTCAGCTATCTCCTTTTCTCTGAAACATCTTAATATATACTGCTGTGCAAAAGAAATGCTTATGAATTGTCTTCAGCAGCTGGAAGTGAGAGTTCCTCTAGCTTGGGGCCCAAGGCCACTACTTCACCTCCAAGAAGGCTCCAGGGTGCTGAAGGTACTCAAATGGAGAGAAAGCTGAGTACACATAAGCAGTGTCCAGGCATGGCAGTCATAATAGAATGCAAGGTAGAGAGCAGCCCGGTGTGTTCATGTTCAGCTGTCCCAGCATCCCTGCTTCCCAAAAAACAGAGGCTGGAATTTGAAAAAGCCAGTTGAAAGCAAGGAACATGTCAGTAGACATAGACATCCTTCAAAAGGTGAGATACCCAGCACTCTGTAGGTTCCTCAGAGTCTGCAGTAGTGAAGGGAAGGCACTTCCTCCATTTCAGGAAAATGCAACAAGGGCAGAAATAGCAGCTCAAGGCCAAGGCAGCAGCAATAGTTGTGGAAATGGCAAATGCCTAGAGTGGAAGGGGTCAGTCAGCGCTGTTAGAATTCAGAGGAAACATACCTTCTCTTAGACCTACTGTTTTGTTTGCAAGCAACCGTAGCCCAATCAGAAGAGAGTAATATGGGGGACTTGTCAACATAAGAAACTATAGAAGGAAGGAGGGAGTGAGAGGGAGGAAAGAGTGAGGAAAGAGAGAGGAGAAGAAAGAGGACAGGGAGACTGTGTGGCATCTCAAAGAAAGACAGGAAAGAATATCCATGGTAGCAGTCAAGTAGTAGGTGAATTTAAGGGGACAAAGAAAAGGGGGAATTGCAGCCAAATTCACAAGGCATCGTAGATGTGAATGTTGCATCTATTTTTTCTCCTGCAAGATTGAAGACAGACTTTACAGGTGTTTCCAATCCTGGGGCCTGATGTTCATACCCCATTGTTTGTGTGAGTCATTCAGGAAGCACTTGAGGCTGAGGGGGAAAAGTTCTAAAAGACTAAGGAGAGGGTGAAGGTAAAGAGAAGAGTTTACATTTCCTTTGGTAATATTAGATCTGCTGGGCTCAAATCCACAGGGAAACAAATCCACAGGGAAGGGGGTGCTGCTAGCAAGAGAAAGAGTAAGAAAGCAAGCACAGGAGAGATTGACTTTAGTCCTTACTGGAAAATGAGGAGTTAAGAATTTCTCTGTAATTCTACTATAAAGACGGACCATCTTTACAGCTTTGCTTTTGGTGAGTTTTCCAAGCAGAGGAGATAGCCGGTAGATTTTGGCTCTGAGCCAGTACACTGTTTGCTTTGGTAAAGCCCAGAGTGCAGTTCCATCCGTCACAAGAGACGAGGTTCAGTTATATTCAGCAAACATCCACTGAGTTTTCTGTGGCAAGCACCTTGCTAGAGGATGGGGGTGCAATGCTGACCAGTGTCCTTGTGTGCAGCCACCTCTCTAGGGCAGAACTCAGATACATGGTACGATCTGCAAGGCTGTGTTGTCTTCACATTCATGGGCCTTCACATTGGGCACTCAAGTGCATTCGTGAGATCCATCAGTTGTTAGAGGGTTCTTATGAATATAAGACCAAGTAAAGTAGAGTACCAAATAAAGTACCAAAGTAACAAGTAAAGTACCAAATTTTGAGAATAATTTACTCTAGATCAGTGATTTTCAACCAGTGTGCCATGAAAAATTTTAAAGATCATTAATTGAATTATTTTCCAAAGACGTTCAAACCACAGTAAGTATATTCTTATTTATTTATTTATTTTTTGATTAACATAATTTTTTTTTTTTTTTTTTTTTTTTTTT
>CAUYPK010094808.1:0-25638 GCA_963574355.1 Loris lydekkerianus | reverse complement strand
AGTTTCTCTTATAAATTGAGGTGCGTTGTGGTTGGGTGCATAAATATTAATAATTGAAATCTTATCATATTGAGTATTACCTTTAACAAATATGAAGTGTCCATCCTTATCGTTCCTTATTTTGGTTGGCTTAAAGCCTATTGTATCTGCGAATAGGATTGCAATGCCTGCTTTTTTCTGCTTTCCATTTGCCTGGTGTATAGATGACCTTCCCTTCACCTTGAGTCTATATTTGTCTTTTAATGTAAGGTGAGATTCTTGTATGCAGCAGATATCTGGCTTGAGTTTTTGTATCCAGTCAGCAACCTGTGCCTCTTGAGAGGACATTTTAAACCATTCACATTAATTGAGAATATTGATAAGCCTTTCAAGAGTCCGGAGGACATTTTTAATCCTTTTGCGACTGTGGAATTTGGAGTTTGATCAAAATTTTCTGGGTGGGTTTACTTTTGTGGTGGAGGATTGCACTGGTCTTTATGGAGGATAGGTCTGAGAATATCCTGGAGAGCTAGTTTAGTTATGGCAAATTTCTTCAACATGTGAATGTCATTAAAGTATTTAATTTCTCCATCATAAATGAAACTCATTTTAGCTGGGTACAGGATCCTGGGTTGAAAGTTATTTTGTTTTAGGAGATTAAAAGTCGATGACTATCCTCTTCTAGCTTGAAAGGTTTCAGCAGAGAGATCTGCAGTTATTCTAATATTCTTCCCTTTGTAGGTAATGGATTTCTTATGTCTGGCTGCTTTCAGAATTTTCTCCTTCATATTAACTTTAGTGAAATTGATTATGATGTGTCTGGGGGAATGTCTTATTTGGGTTGAGTCATGCTGGAGTTCTGAAACTGTCTGCTATCTGAATTTCAGAATCTCTTGGCATGTCTGAAAAGTTCTCTTTCATAATCTCATGTAGAAGAGACTTGGTGCCTTGTGAAGCCACTTCATCGCTTTTGGGGATCCCTGTAAGATGAATATTGGTTTTCTTTGAATTATCCCAGAGCTCTCTGAGAGAGTGATCTGTTTTTGCCCTTTATTTCTCTTCCTCTCTGAGAGTTTGGGAGCATTCAAAAGCTTTGTCTTCAATGTCAGAAATCCTTTCTTGTGCTTGGTCCATTCTGTTACTGAGGGATTCTACTGTGTTTCTCAGATCTTTGAGGGCTGCAACTTCTTGCCTCAATGTGTCAAAATCTTTGGTCATTTGGTCTTTGAATTCATTGAATTCTTGAGACATCTTTTGGGTTACTGCTTAAAATTCTAATTCGATCTTATTTGCTATCCAGATTCTGAATTTGATTTCTGACATCTCAGCTATTTGTTTGTGCATGGGATCTTATGCTGTGTCTGCCCCATTGTTCCTTGGGAGAGTTGATCTACTCTGATTGTTCGTATTGCTGGAGTTTTTCCATTGATTTCACCTCATGATTGCTTTTCACTGTTGCCTCTGGCAGTCCTGAGAGTTGAGGAGGTGCCTCTCCAAGATTAGACCCTAGCGGGATCACTCTATTGTTGCTGGATCTTTGTAGGGAGTGACCCTGTGTAGCTCCTCTGGGGCTGCCCCAACCAGGGAGTTCTGGTTGTGGGAGCAGCTCTGGAGTGACACACCCAGATCCAGCAATAGGGCAGGGTGTGGTGCACATGGTTCTGGGGGTGCCTGGCACCCAGTGACTTTGGCACAGAGGGCCCAAGGCTCCAGCAGTCTTTGTCCAGGAGAAGGGCTCTGCACGGAGGCAGAGACGGCTCTGGAGGGCACGCAGCTATCAGAGTCCCTGGCCAGACCAGCGGGCCTGTGTAGAGGCAGGGAGAGTACAGGAGGGAGGACGTGGGGTTCCTGGTCGGGGCGTGCGGAGGCCTGGCAGGCATGGATTGCGGTGGTGGCACCGCTCATATGGAAGTCCGGGCAGGAGTGGGGCGCAGGTTGCGGGTCACAGCACAGCTCTTCTGGAGGTCCAGCAATATGTGTGTCTTTCAAAATTACCCATTTAGATATCTTTGCCTGTCAATACAACACCTAGACATGCACAATCATAATTTAATTCACATCTCTGATATTTTGAAAATTTTCAGGCACATTAAAAACTATAGCTGTATATACTTTTTTCACTTTGTTGTGATGAAGATATATTTGTTAAAAGAGGGTGTTAGCATATATTTTACTTAAAATTTTGTAAGCTCAATCTAGGGCACGGAGATATTTAGATACATGGCCTGGGAACCTCCATTTGTTTTCTCATCCTGGGCCTTGCAGATGTCAGAGCAGGGTGGCCCAGGTCTTCCCAGGGCTCTTGTGCCCATATGAGCTATCTTGCTTCCACCCCGAGTCAAACCCAAATGAGAAGCCCAGCCTTGTTACTATCTTTTTTTTTTTTTTTTTTTTTTTTGAGACAGAGTTTCACCTTGTCACCCTGGGAAGAGTGCCATCATGTCATAGGTCACAGCAATCTCAAAGTCCTGGGCTCAAGCAATTCTCTTGCCTCAGCCTCCCAAGCAGCTGGGACTACAGGCACTTGCCACAACGCCTGGCTATTTTTTAGAGGCATGGTCTCACTCTTGCTCAGGCTGGTCTTGAACTCCTGAGCTCAGGCAATCCACCTGCCTCAGCCTCCCAGAGTGCTGGGACTACATATGTGAGTTGCTGTGCCTGGCCTTCCTTTTTTTTTTTTTTGCAGTTTTTGGCCAGGACTGGGTTTGAACCTGCCACCTTCAGCATATGGGGCCAGTGCCCTACTCCTTTGAGACACAGGGGCTGCCCCTTTCCTTTTTTTTTAGAGAGAGAGAGTCTTACTCTGGCACCCTGGGTAGAGTGCAGTGGCATCATAGCTCACAGCAACCTCAAACTCCTGGGCTTGAGCAATCCTCTTGCCTCAGCCTCCTGAGTAGCTAGGACTACAGGTACCCGCCACAACACCCAGCTAGTTTTTCTCTTTTTAGTAGAGATAGGGTCTCACTCTTGCTCAGGCTGATCTCCAACTCCTGAGTTCAAGCCCCCTGGGCCTCCCAGAGGGCTAGGATTACAGGCATAAGCCACCATGCCCAGCCTCCTTGTTACTATCTTTGAGAAGAAATCCATTTACACTCAGCATTTAGTATGTTCAGTGACTTTGCCGAAGTGTTGTGGAGAACAGGTTGTGGAGAAAGGTTACAGATTGCACAACATTCCACAGTATTTATGACCCTACCCTTCTCTCCATTTCTACCTGGAGATGTCAGGAAAGGCTTCCTAGGAGAGATGACATTTGACTAGATATTGAAAGCTGAGGATAAATTAAGCCCAAGATAGTGCCAGGCAAGAAAATTCCAAGCAGAGGGAACAGCATGGTCAAATGAGGAAACATCTGGTATAATTGAAAAAAGTGCAAGTCATTGGCATGGCTGGAGTGGAAGAGATGAACTGGGGGACAAAGCTAGTATGTCCCCCAACATGAAGTGACTTGTTCTGTGTCAGGTTTAACAAGAACTACTTTTTTAGAATTACCTTCTCTATACAGTTTTGAGTTCATATCAGCTACAAGAGAAATTTGTGTGAGATTTGGAAGGTGGGAATAAAACTCAGCCATAATTTTATGTTCTGAAGGTCAAGGCAAAGCCCCAGGCACTGTGGACACAGCTTCCATTGGTTCACAGGTTCCATTGATCCAGTTGTTCTTGTGGCTGCCAGTTCATCCTCAAAGTTCTAACTTGTCCTGTGTCTCAGTTATGTCCAGACTCCTTGACAACCAATCTAAGTAACCCAGAGCTAACATCAGTGATGAGACTCCTCTACCACCTCCCACAACTATATACGGTCTATGGCCTGTAATAAATTCCTTCTCCTCTGATGCTCACAGTGGTTCTCTGATTGAACCTTGAGTGACATAGCCAGGATCATGAAGAACTTTGTATTCTACACTGAGAAGTTTGGGCTTCATTTTACCACTGTTTTCACTCATATTTCAGGTATTTGAGGAGTACTGTGGCAGAAGTGATGCTAAGTGACACTGCAGCGTCTCTCTCACTTCTCTGGTCAGTCAGCTGAACGCAGAATGTTCCAAAGCCCAGGGGTGGAAGAGGGTTCACAGCCACTAGCCGTAAGGAACCTGTGTTCCTGAATAACTCCTTGGACAGAAGGCTCCACTGACTTGCACTGGGCTTGAGATGCAGAACTTCATTATGCAAAACTGGTGACATCTGAAATTGTTTGCTAGAATGAGTAACTGTGATAATAACCATCTTCACAGTTTTAGCCCTAACTTTCATCATCTGTACCATTACTGAATTAATCACTTAAAGAAAATCAATTCACTCTTTATAGTCTTCATTCGTTTCAAAAGAGAACTTTGTATCACTACCCACAAATGCAAAAGAAGTATCACTCATGGTAGAGTGAAGGTTATGGTAAAAAACAAAAACATCGAAAATCAAACAATAATACGATACTCATATTCTCAGTGTATCTTGTTCCTGCCAAGAGCTCTGGAGCCCAAACGTGCTCTAGTTTTGTTATGAAGGGAGATTAGCAAGTGCTTCATAGGTGTTAGACAGAGTAGCTCCAAACTGAGACTTTCTCTTGTAATGTTCTTGAACCACCACATTATCATGATTATGTAGTCACACCATACTTTATGAAGCTACACGAGGGAAAGAAAGCCAAGGAATAATTTGTAAATATTTCTTATTATAGAAAATTTCTGGCACACATGCATAAAGGTCATGAGAATAGCATCATTAAACCCCCATGTATGCATTACCCGATTTCAACAGCTACCAGCTTTGTGTCATTCTTATTATATCTCCTACCCCCTACACATACCTTACTTCCTTTTGAAAGGAAGTAAGGTATGTGTAGGGGGTAGGAGATATTTTATTTTATTTTATTTTTTTATTTTATTTTTATTTTATTTTTATTTTTATTTTTTTTTGCTGTTTTATTTTATTTTTTATTTTATTTTTATTTTTATTTTATTTTTATTTTTATTTTATTTTGCTGTTTTTGGCTGGGGCTGGGTTTGAACCCGCCACCTCTGGCATATGGGGCCAGCGCCCTACTCCTTTGAGCCATAGGTGCTGCCCTATTTTTATTTTTTTAGAGACAGGTATTCACTGTGTTATCCATGCTGGTCTCGAACTCCTGAGCTCAACTGATCCTCCCTCTTTGGCCTCCCAAGTAGCTAGAAGTATACCTTCTTGCTGAAATATTTTTAAATAAATTTCAGACATCATATAATTTCACCCACAAATACTTCAATATGTACTTCTAACAATAAGGGTATTGAAAAATATTCACAATATTTTATGGTACTTAAAGAACTAACAATTCCTTATAACCATTCCATATTTATTCTATGTTCAATTTTCCCTAATTACCACAAAAATGAGGTTTTTCAGTTGCTTTTTGAAGAACATATTGTATTTGGTTGATATGTACTTAGTGTGTTTCAACCCAGTGGTGGATTGATTGTCAAAAACGTCCTCTCTCCTGGCGGCACCCATAGCTCAGTGGGTAAGGTGCCAGTCACATACACTGAGGCTGGCAGGTTCAAACCAGGCCCAGGCCTGCTAAACAACAACGACAACAACAACAACAACAATAACAACAACAACAGCAACAACAAATAGCCAGGCATTGTGGCAGGCGCCTGTAGTCCCAGCTACTTGGGAGGCTGAGGCAAGAGAATTGCTTAAGCCCAAGAGTTTGAGGTTGCTGTAAGCTGTGACATCATAGCACTCTACCCAGGGTGACAGCTTGAGATTCTGTCTTAGAAAAAAAATAAATAAATAAAACAATAAAATGTCCTCTCTCTTGTCTCTACACCCTCGGAAAGGTGACCTTGTAGCTTCTCTTGTTGAGAATGGAGGTTCTTTCCAACCTCTGAGTCTGGGCTCAGTCAGGGGACTTGCTTGGGCTAATATGCAACCAGAAGTGAAGCTGAGTTATTTTAGCTTGATACGACTTGTTCCACATGTTCTCTTGGACCACTGCCTCAGGCAGGAAAGCAACCATCTGTGGGTTGAAAGGCCATGTGGAGGAAAGCTATCCCAGGTGACATTCTAGACCAGCCCATTTGCTCTGACCAGCCAGCTGACCATGTCCAGCATAGATCAGCTGAACTTGACCCAGACCAAAAGAGTCATGGCCTCATGTGTAGTCATAAAATTTCAGGGTAGTTTATTACATAGTTTTATTGTGGCATACAGATAATTGATACATAGCCACAAAAATTTTCCTCTCTTAAAAATGCCATTTATTTGCTGAAAACCATCAGTCTTGGTCCTTTAGTTTCCAACATTATAGACATTATAGAGTTTTGCTAATTACATTCCATGTGCTATTTATTGTTAGCACTATGCCTTGTAAACTGGTAGTTGAAGTGCAGGTTGGATTAGACTCACATTGGACTGTTTTTTGTTTTTTTTTATTAAATCATAGCTGTGTACATTGATATGATCATGGGGCATCATACACTAGCTTCACATTGGACTGTTGACAAGTATATTATATATAGGGATACTTGCCTATATCACATCAGGAAGCACCCAGTGTCTGGTTATCCTATTTGGAGGGATAAGTTTGGTCAATAGGTTCAGTGAATAATTTCATACAAGGTCAAGATAGCTAGGAGAGACTTTGGGAGGAGTTGGGCTTGAGTTGTACCTCTTTGAAAGATAGGTGGGATTTAGATAAGTAGAAAGAAGGAGGAAAGATTCCAAATGAGAAGGGAAACATGGGTAGCATGAGTCAGAGAGTGTTTGGAAAGTACAGAGCAATAATTAGTCAAAGCTCACTTATATCAGTTTCCTTCATTATCTGCTGGTATAGAGGTCAGGGTAGGAACAATATTTTATCTCAGGTTCTAATTCTAATGAGTTGGTAATGGGTACATGGAGTACTTTGTTGATACCTTGTGAAATTGCATTCCTGCTTGCTGTAATTGACTAGTGATGTCTGTCATGGATCTGGGATGCTGAATGATGGTATGATGGCTGTGAATCTGTCTTAGATCAACAACTCTGCCCTTGCCTCAGGGTCTTTGACATGGGATCCTAGAAGGAAATAAGAACTGAATGGGATATCCGATGTGGACTGTACAGACCTTACCAAAATTCATTAACTTTTTTGTTTTTGCTAATGGAACCTTAGGTATAGGGTGGCAGAGATTGATTTAGACGTGAATAATGGCCCACTTGGACCAATGAGACATAAGGAGAACTCTGCTCTTGGGGCTTCTGCAGAATTTTTATTTTTTTTTCTGAATTAAAAGAAATGTTTGAAGAGATGCATTCCACCTCTGCTTCCTTTGGAGATGGTTGTAGGAGTGCATCATGGCTAGCAGTGGCAGTGGCAGCCATCTTGTGACAAGGATGTCAGAGGAAATATGGAAAGAACCTGGGTCTTTCATAAAGCTATTGAGTCATGAACCAACCCTGCAACCTCTTATTGCCAAATCTGTTGTTATGCAAAAAAACAAGCCTTATTATTTATTCCATGTTACTTGTGGCCAGAGACATCCCAAAGGACATAGTGACCATCCTTCATGCTTCATGGGCATTGCCAAGGCTGGTGTTCTCAAACCCATGGCTGAGTGAGTCATGAAATCCACTTAGTGGGTCATGACCAACATTAAAATAAATGAAATAGTATAGATAACATGAATGTATGGCAAAAAGGATAAATATTGTTTTGCAAAACTCTGGTTTTGCTTACGTGTGTCCTCATAAGTGTGAGGTTCTCCAGCAAGCATTCAGGAGACAGAGGAGAGAGCACATTGCAGATTAGTTCCTGGGAAAAGAGCAGAAGGAAGCACGGGAGAAACTGACCCAGGGTACAGGGAACCTGGAAATTAGGGCAGCTCTTCAGAATTGTCTGGAGTTGAGCCCAGATAGCCAGACCTTTGTACTGCTCCCGTCCAATCAATCACCAGACTTGGGCCATCCCAGAAAACTGGCAAGACTTGAGCAAGAGGGACCTCTGCAGGTGGGGCAGGGCTCAGCCCAGGAGCTCACAGCTGAAGGCTCTCTGAGGACAACATTCCCCGCAGCTGGAGCAATCCGGTCCTCCTAAAAAGGAAATGGAGCATTTGTGGTTCATCACAGTGTGGGAACTGGATTGCGATGCAAATGTCTTCCTTATTGTGGGGCCTGGTCAAAGTGGATTGCAAGCCTCTGGCTGGTCTGTGTTATACCTCTGGTTGAGATATTTTTCTACTAATTGCCCTGTGGCAGTGCTGTCACTTTTTCCAAAGCTCTGTTTGAGCAAAGTAGCCCTGTCTTGGTGAGACAGCACCCACCCCAACTGCCCCTGGCGGGTGTATTTGAACATCAGTGCCAAGTGGAGCTGTTGGTGCCTCCCATGTGTTAAGAAATGGCAACTGCTGCCAATATCCCCAAATAAAAAGGACTAAGGAGGAGAATGAAAGCCACGTCGTGTCATCATTACCTCTGATGAATACACACACAGGGGCCCTTTGGGCTTCCGGGGTCCCCTTTGATCCTGTTTTTGCTGTCTCCTTCTTTACTCTTGGTTCCCATTTCCCTTCCCTAAGAAGATTATCCTTAGCAAATTGTATTTTAAGTCCTATCATTATGAATGGGTTAAAACTGGGCAAAAATCTGGAGGAGCCTGTGGGGCTGTTGTTTTGCAAACTTGCCATTAGTGTCTCATCGTTGCCTGGAACGGCAGGGAACAGAGTGTAAAACCCACAAGGGCCATGCATCTGTCTTCTGATCAGAAACAGAGCCCAGTGCACCTTGGCAGAGCTAGTATTACCCGAGCTTCCTGCAGAGCATGCTAAAACTGCAGATTCTGGGGCAGCTCCAAAAGTTCAGTGATTTAGGTTCTCCACGGGTCTGCAACCTAGGAATCTGCAATAAAAAAATCTTCTCACTGAAATAACTTCCCTTTTACAAAAAAGTTGCAAGAATAGTTCAAAGGAGTTGCATATACTTTGTCCCCTTTGCTTTGTCATTTCTTTCCACACATAAAATGCATATCATTTTTTCCCCTGAATCATTTTGAGTAGTTACAAACATGATGCCTCTCTTTACCTGAGCTTACCTCCCGAGACAAGGGCATTCTCTTACATAACTCAGCATAATTATCAAATCCAGGATATTTAGACTTACTACAATACTATGATCTAACCCACAGGACATGGGAAATTTCTCTGGTAAATTTTCCCATAGTAAATTCTCCTCTCCTGCCACCTTTTC
This sequence comes from Loris lydekkerianus, assembly GCA_963574355.1. Taxonomy (NCBI): domain Eukaryota; kingdom Metazoa; phylum Chordata; class Mammalia; order Primates; family Lorisidae; genus Loris; species Loris lydekkerianus. The sequence goes on along the minus strand of CAUYPK010094808.1, from coordinate 16,456 downwards.
TTTTCTTTTTTTTTTTTTAATGATCAGCAAGTGCTTTCAATTGATTTTTATTTGTTTTTTTTTTTTTTTTTTTGGTTCCTTTTCATCTAGAATTGTTGCCCAGCCTTTTCCACACTCCAGTCATTCATGACCTTGGCATTTTTGAAGAGTCTAGACCAGTTGGTCTGGTAGAATGCCCCTCAATTTGTATTTGTCTGGGGAACAGGGCATTGACCTTGAAACCTTTGAGAGGATTGGCCAGTCCTGTCTAAGATGCACATACTGATGACTATTATCTCTCAACAATTCAAAGAACTTTATAAAAAACAAAACAAAACAACAAACCTTTGCAGGGCACCAGATTTAATTCCTCAGAGGGGTTTAAAATTGGGGACTCTTTTTTAAGATGGGATTTGCTCAGAACTCAAATCTGGGAGATTTCTTAATTGCCTAGGTTGCTAAGCTGGCTGAATCTTAAGGGATCCTGCTGGGCTTTTAATTTCTCTGACTTTGATCCTCTGGAAGTGGGGAGGGTTCTGGCAAGGTCGAGGAGCAGGGTGGTTGGCTGGAAGCAGAGGACAGACAGAGGTCAAGGTTGAGTACGGATAGAAACTGCAACTGAGTCGCCCTGGCACACAGAGTGCTAGTAACTGCTGGGTCCTGTGGACTGATCTCCTCTCCCAGGACTCTTGCCCTCTGTGATTTGAAAAAGGATTAACTCCATTGCACAGATGTGGTGACCAAGGCTCAGAAGGTGATGTCATTTATCCCTCATTGCTTAGTTAAGAAATAGCTGAGCTGGGATTTGAACCTTAGCCTGCCTGACTACGAAGCCTGTGTTTGTTTAACCATTACGGTACCCCTATCACCAAAAAGCAGATAAGGTCAAGAAAGTTCTGGAAAGAACCCAAAGACAGAGGCTGAGGAGCATGCAATTAGTTTCAGTCACTGTGACGTGCCAGTGTTGGGGTGTGTCCCCAGTCTCTAAAGTGGGCTTTAGACCTCACTCTCCATCTGCAGCTGTCCTGGTACATGCTAAAGCCAGACAAATTGAATTCAAATTCTGGCTCTGCCATTAACCAGTAGTGTGACCCTGGGTGATATGGGGTGTCACATGGTGTGCTCCGCAGATCCCTGCTCAGCACCCAGGAAGCTACGACTATAGACTCCCTTGCCCTCTGCTGCTGGCCAGTCAGGGCCCTAGAGCCAAGGGTGGGAGGAGAGGGAGGTCATGGCATTCATCTCCCAGTCCCTCCTGGCAGGGGCACCATGCATTCTTGGTTTCAGCTGGGCCTCTCTCCTAGCCAGGGCAGTTGCTCTGCATAGGTTCTGGAAGCCTCCACCTCCCTGTCTGCTTCAAGGATAAGGTGGTGAGCTCCCTTCTGTTGCTATCCTCAGGTGACCGCACTGTCTTTTGCAGGTGTTCCATACCCTGCCCACATCTTTGTCAATAAATCCCTTCAGGCGGTGCCAGTAGGAAAGGTGCCAGCCACATAAACCCAGGCTGGCAGGTTGGAACCAGCCTGGGCCTGCTAAACAAAAATGACAACTACAAAAAAACCCCCCAAAACACCAGGCATTGTGGCGGGCACCTGTAGTCCCAGCTACTTGGGAGGCTGAGGCAAGAGAATCACTTCAGCCCAAGAATTTGAGGTTGCTGTGAGCTGTGATTTGCCACAGTACTCTACCAAGGATGACATAGTGAAACTCTGTCTCAAAAAAAAAAAAAAAAAAAAAAAAAAAACAAACCAGAAAACAACAAAAAAAATCTCTTCAATAAACTCAGCCATGTCATTAATTTCTCTAGAAGGAGGAGGAGGGAAACAGAGAAGACTTCCCAGAATAGGTGCTTTTGATATGATCCTGGGAAGATGAGCAGGATGAAGACAGGCAGAGGAGGGGCGAAAGGCATTCTAAGGAGAGGGATCACCATGTGCAAAGTCACCCCCTCATACCAATAGCTATTTTCATTGAGTGTTTACTATGAGCTAAGGCTTATCCTAAGCTCTTTGCATGCATCAGCTCCTCATAACAATACTAGAAAGTAGGTACAATCACCATCTCACTTTACAGATGAGGAAACGGAAGTACAGACAGCTCAGGCAACTTGTTCAAGGTTGGGAAGACAGTGAGACTCTGGGGCCCAGGCTGTAGCCACTACCATTTCTCTGAGGCATGAAGGCAAACGTAGTCTGAATGGAATTTCATGAAACAAGAGGGCAGGGCTGGGCTAGCCCAGCCCTGGCTTTGGAACCAGAAACCCTTGGAGCACGTTTGGCTGGGTGGCAGAATGAGGGTGAGGTATTTTGCTCTGACTTATGCCCAGGATCACCTGCTCCAATTCTTGCTCAGCTATTTCCAAGCCTTGTCACCTTGGCAACTTGCCTAACTTCTCTGTGCCTTAACTTCTCCTATTGTAAAATGGAGAAAACCACATACTTGCCTCATGTGGTTGTTGTGAGGGTTAAGGCATTAATGTATAAATAGCTCAGAACAGCATCTGGTAAACAGTGCATTACAGTGATGTTCAATATTATTATTATCGTCATCATCATTATCATCATCAACATCATCATCATCTGTTTGACAACTCATAGGTATGTGTGGCCGAGGAAATTGAGCACTTTGGTGAATTCACTCCTCCCCCTGTTGCCTGGGTCTCAGCTGGTGTCTACAGAGTCATTTTACTTCTTTGTCCTCTTCAGCCAAATAGAGACCTTTCCCCAACTCAACTTGGCCTTCAGATACTTTCAGGAGGTTACCTACCTCCTGGCTTTGAACTTTGAGTCCTTAAAGTTTGGGATGAGCTGAGAGCTCTTATGAAATGCTAGTATCTTTGGGAGGGCCAGCCTAGGTCCAGTTCACAGACAGAAACTGTTCTAATATCACAAGGTCTTATTGACTCACACCTGTACTCAGTGCTTTTACTGACCACCAATGGAAAACATAGCAGGGAAAGAGGACTAGAGAGGGACTGGAAAGGGGCAAGAGGGGTGGTGTGTGAGTATTTTTAGGCTCAAGAAAGTACATCTCCCCAGGATGCTCTGGAATATTCTGGGGTACCTGGGATAGCCACATAAAATCCCCTGGGAATTTGTTTTTGACATGGACATCAGTTCAAAGGGGTCTCCTCTTCGTAACTCCTGTTCTCCCTCAATCTGTTCTCCACACTGCAGTCAGTGAGGTCTTTCCAAATCTGATAACATCACCCAAGACTAACATCCCCACCGCCAGAGCTGACTTATCTTGTCCCCTTCACCTCCAGCCTCTCCAGTCTCAGCTCCTGCCATAGTGAGACCCAGCCAGCTCTGCTCCTATCTGCCCAGAATACCCTTCCCACTCTCTTTGTCTTGGTGATGCCTGCTCCTCATGTCAGGTGGAATGTGTTTTCCTCCAGGAAGCCTTCCATAATTAGTTCAGACTCCCAGTTATAATCTGCCATTCTGCAACTTTTCCTACTTAAGCTCTCATCACAGTTGGCAATTATACAATTTATGAATGCCCGACTTCCCATTAGAATATAAACCCTCCAAGGGCAGGAAGCTGGGCTGTCTTGTTCACAGCTGTCTTGAGCCCTGCTCCTAGAATAATGGGTGGCACTTACTAGAAACTTCATTAATGTTTATTGGTGAATGAATGATTGGACCAACAGAGAGGAAATAAGAAACCATCAAGGAATCAAATAGGTGAGATAGGAGAAAGGTTCTTGTACAATCTGAGAAGTATGACAATAAAGGTGCAAGATACAGATGCTGAGTGGAAACTCAGAAGAGGTAACATGTAGCTGTGCTTGGGTGCAGAAAGTGTTGGGCATTCAGTGGGAACCATGTATTTCATCTTCTTTCCCTTTTTGTCTTGGCAGCCAGATGTCTGCCCATTCTTATGCTTGTTTATCTTTCTTTTATCTTTTTATCCAAAGCTGCCTTAGGGTCCTGATTAAAGGTGGTAGGACGTCAACTAGAAATGAACAGAAAACAGCATGAGGATTTCTCTTGAAAGAACAGCTGTTTGCCAAACCCATTTTAAAAAATGTGGTCCAGCAATCGCCCTTTCCCTTCCTCATATTACAGATGAGGAAACTAAGGCCCAGTGTCTTGTTAGTGGCAAAACTGCACTGAGCCAGGCTGCCAGTGTTGTCTATGAGAACATAACAGCCAGAAGGTTAGACATGTATTCTTTAAGTGTCATTTCTCTCTTAAAACAAAAATCAATGTATTAATTTTTTGAGTAGGAAATACATTCACATAGTTCCAAAAAATGTATGAAAAAGTGTCCTGTCCTCCCACCCCAGGTAGTCCCCATTCTGAATGTCTTGTCTGTCCTCCCCACTATCTTTATGCAGATATAGGCAAATATGAAAAGTAGATCATTTTTAAAAGTTTAAAAGGAGTTAACTGGAATGCCAGTAGTGATTGCTTCTAGAACTATAAGAAGCAGAGGAAATAAAAGGTGGAGCCTGGTTTCTCAGCCTGGTTGCCTGAGTTCAAATCCTAAACTGAGCACTTGCTAGTTGTCAGCTGGAGGAAAATTGCCTCAGTTTCCTCATCTGTAAAATGTAAAATGGGTATAATAATGATACCCAGGCATGAGACTATATTTGCTACTATTTACAAAGCACTTGCCATGGGTCTAGCACATAATGAATCTGAAGTAAATGTTTTATTCTTCTAACCATATGAACACTAAAAGAGATCCCTGTTTTCCTGTTTCCACCCTGACCTACAGATTGAGAATTTCTTGGGGCTAGAGTCTGCTGCCTGCCTTTAAAAATATATATTTTATTTTATTTTATTAATTAAAAATGTTCTGTGATAAAAAATAAGATTAAAAAAGCAAAAAAATATTTTATAATAGAAAATTTCAAACGTATATAAAAGTAAAGGGAATAGAGAGTTTAAGATCAGCCTGAGCAAGAGCAAGACCCTGTCTCTACGAAAAATAGAAAAACTAGCTGGGTGTTGTGGGGGGGTGCCTATAGTCCTAGCTACTTGGGAGGCTGAGCCACAAAAGGATTGCTTGAGCCCATAGCTGTGAGCTATGATGCACTCTCCCCACGGTGATAGATGAGACTGTCTCAAAAAAATATATAAATAAATAAAGGTAGAGAGAATAATATAACAAACTCCTCATACACCCTATTGCTCATGTCAATGTTGTGGTGACCCTTGCATTTTTAACAAGGCCTTGGTGTATGCTAAATCATGAGAAGTCCCCAGTAGAATCCCAGGATGCTTCTGAGGCTGCTGGATACATCATAGTTTGTTGGGACCCATGACAAATTGCTAGTGTTGAAATCAGAAAATGTGATAAAAACCCTTTTTCTTGGCCCAGCACGGTGCCTCACACCTGCAATCCTAGCACTCTAGGAGGCTGAGGTGGGTGGTATTGGCTGAGCTCAGGAGTTCTCGACCAGCCTGAGCAAGAGTGAGACCCCATCTCTAAAAAAGTAGTTGGGTATTGTGGTATGTGCCTATAGTCCCAACTACTTGGAAGGCTGAGGCAAAAGGACTGCTTGAGCCCAGTAGTTTGAGGTGCTGTGAGCTGCGATGACACCACGGCACTCTACTGAGGGTGACAAAGTAAGACAAAACAAAAACAAAACACCTTTTTTCTCTTCCAAGGAAAACTGCTCCTTAGAAGGGGATTTGCTGTTCAGCCTCAGACTCCAAGGACCATTTCCTACCTCCCTATCCTCCTGTCTCCCAAAAGGCCCAAGATTTCAACCAACCCTGTTCTGGGGTCCCTGCAATTGACAGTGACCCCTCATGTGCCTCTCCTATTTACCATCAAGTGAGGCCCACCTGTGCATCACCCCGGCTTCTGGAAGCAAGTTTGAAAAACAAATGAATTGTGTAAGTTAATTCAAGGGCCACCTTTGACTTTCTTAGGAGCATAAATAGTCCTTGAGGACTTCAGGTTGATTTCTGGATGCAAAGGGAGAAACTAATTTACCTCTGACTAGTCTCTGGGCGTTAAAGCAAGTCCTGATGATCTCTTAGGGAAGCTCCCTGTCATCACAAAGAGGCCCACGTTTACCAAGTAATGAGCCTGACTGAACTTGGACATGCCCTGCTTTGGCACAGGAAAACAGTGACTTCTTCTTCCTGCTAATTTGTTATCAAGATGTTTTACTAATCATCATAATAATCTCTAATATTAATTGGTTGATTGCTATGCTCTTTATACTCACTAACTCAATTAATTCTCACCATAACCTATGAGGCAGAACTATTGTTACCCTCAAATCATGGAAGAAGAAATTGAAACCTGGAGAAGTGTGGCAAAGACTGCTGCATGTCCCCTCAACATCAATTCTTTCTCTTTTCTAAAGGAAAAGGAATCTAATTTTTAGCAGAGAATATGGCTGCCCAGAATTTCCCAATCTTCTTTGTAGGACTTAATTATGGCTAAGGGATGTGAGGGAAAAAGTCCTGGGCCATGGTTCCAAGGAACCCTCTCCAAGAGATGGCTGCTTCTTTGCAGTTGTTTCCTCATCCCATCTTTTATTCTGCCATCTGGAACGTGAAGGCCACCATCTTCAACCATGAAGTGGCATCCTGAATAGGGATGCATTTGTCTAGGAGAAGCCTGAGTCTCTGATACTGGTCACCACCACAACCAGGTCTGTGCCAGATTTTTAAGTTAGAGGGAAAGAAATATTTTTAAATTATTTTGATTTATTAAGATGAGACCTAGGTATCAAATACGATGGCAGAATTGGAATTTGAAACTTCACCTGTGTGACTCTTAACTAACCTGTGATTATAGAGGCATATTGTATAAGCCTTTGTCTGAGGCATTATCCCATATGGCCTTACATATCAACTCATTTTTGAGTAAGGAGTCATTTTTTTATTAGCCCATTGCAAGAATTTTGTATTAGGCCACCATGAGAATTTATTCTTTCATAGTTTTGGAGGCTAGAAATATGAAATCAGGGTTGGTTTCTACTGGAGACAGAACTTCATGCCTCTGTTGTAGCTTCTGATGGTTGCTAGCAGTCTTTGGCTTGTGGATGCATCACTCCAATATCTGCTTCCACCTTGATGAGAGTCTCTTCTCTGTGTCTCTGTGTCTTTTCTGTCTCTTACAAGGACACTGTCATTGGATTTGGTGCCTATCCTCATCGGTGTGGTCTCATTTTGATCCTTACCTTAATAAAGGTAAGGAATAAAGACCCTTGGAATAAAGACTCTTATTCCAAATGAGGTTACATTTTGAGATTCCAGATGGATGCAAATTCAGGGGCAACAAAAAAATTAACAAATGGGACTAAATCAAGCTTAAAGGCTTTGTACAGCAAAGGAAATAATCAACAGAATTAAAAGGAAATGAATGAAATGGGAGAAAATATTTGCAAACCATACATCTGATAAGGGGTAAATATCTAAAATACAACAGTACATAAGGAGCCTACTCAATTCAAAACAAATAATCCAGCAAAGAAAAAAAAAAAAAAAAAAAGGCAATGGACTTGAATAGACATTTTTCCATAGAAGATATACAAACAGCTAAGTGGTATGTGAAAAGACATTATGCATCATTAATCATCAAGAAAATGCAAATCAAAACCACAATGAGATATCATTTCATACTTGTTAACATGGCTATTATGTAAAAGACAGTGATTGGCAAGGGTGTGCAGGAAAGGGAGTCCCTGTATAATGTTGGGGGGGATACAAACTGGTACAGCCACTATGAAAAACTGTATGAGGGTTCCTAAGAAATTTAAACATAGAACTACCATAAAATTCAGCAATCCTGCTTCTGAGTATATATCCAAAAGGGTAGGAAATTAGGAGGCTGAAGAGATGTCTGAACTCCCATGTTCATTGCAGCAGTATTCACAATAGCTAAGATAAGGAAATAACCCGAGTGGACAAAGAAAAGAAAATGTGGTATGTGTACACAGTGGAATACTATTCTGCCACAAAAAGAAGGAAATCCTACTATTTGAGACAATATGGATGAATCTGCAGGAGAGATAAGCCAGACACAGAGAGACAAACACGCCTCATCTCACTTACATATGTGGAATCTAAGAAAGTTGAACTTGTAGAAGCAGAGAGTAGAATGGTGGTTGCCAGGGCCTGGCAGAGGGTGGGGGATGGGGAAGATGTGCAAAGGATATGGACTTTCAATTATAACATAAATTATGTTCTGGGATCTATTGTAAAGCATGGTAACTATAGTTAATAATACTGTTTGTTTACTTGAGACTTGGTGAGAAAAGATTTTAAATGTCTTCACTACACACGCATACACACAAATGGTAACTACGGGTGGTGATGGATGTGTTAATAAATTAGATCATAGTGATCATTGCACAATGTATATTTATATCAAATCATCATGTTGTACACCTTGAATGTATACAATTTTTGTCAACTAAATATTTTCAAAAAATAGAGGCTGGGCACAGTGGCCCAGACCTGTAATCCCAGCATTCTGGGAGGTAGAGGCAGGGGGATACTTTGAGCTCAGGAGGTCGAGATCAACCTGAGAAAGAGTGAGACCCCATCTCTACTATAAATAGGAAAATTAGCTAGGCATGTGGCAGCTGTAGATCCAGCTACTTGGGAGGCTAAGGAAGAGGATTGCTTGAACCCAGGAGTTCGAGGCACTGTAGCCTGGGCAACAGAGTGAGACCCTGTCTCAAATAAATAAATAAATAAATAATTGAGGCAGAAAGTAAATTAGTGGTTGCTGGGGCTGGGGGTTTGGGAAGAAAAGGGGAAGTAATGTTTATCTGCTCCTTTTCGGAATAATAAAAATGTTATGAAATTGATTATGGTGATGGTTGCACAATTCTGAATACTCTATAAAGAAATGAATTGTATACTTTAAATGGGTGAATTGTAGTGTATGGAAATTTTATGCTAATAAAGCTGCTTTTAAAAATGTCAGTAGTGCAGGCTGAGTGTGGTGGCACATGCCTATAATACTAGCACTGTGGGAGGCTAGAAGAGGACTGCTTGAGACTCGTGGTTGAAGACCAAGCTGGACAACATAGTGAGACCCTGTCTTTATGAAAAATTCAAAAATTAGTCAGATGTGGTGTCATACACCTGTAGTCCCAGCTACTCAGGAGGCTGAGGCAGGAGGATTGCCTGAGCCCAGGAGTGTGAGCATTGATGCACTAGTGTTCTCTGGCCTGAGAAATGGAGTGAAACATTGTCTCAAAAAATAAAAAGAAAGGAAAGAAAAGAAAGGGAAAAAGGGAAGAGAAGGGAAAGGAAGGGAAGAAAAAAATCAGTAATACCAAGGTTCAGAAACCTTGGACTGGTAAGGAATTAGTTTGAGAGAAGAAAACTGGGGGTTCATGGGAGGCAGCCCTGAAGGACAGGCTAAGGAGTTTGGTCTTTATCACCACTGATGGATGACAAGATTAGTGGGCTTATCACTGAATATATGTTCATATTTCAAGGTTCTTTGAGCACTTATTGTGTGCTGGACATTTTCATGTATGACATCCCATGTGATCCTCAGGGTGAATCTGCAGTTATGTCTGGCCATCCGAGGTTCAGAGAGGTTTGGTCACTTGCCTGAGGCTGCACAGCCCATAAGTTGTAGAGCTGGGGTCTGAATATGCTTGGATCCACCCTTAACTACATGGGCTTTTTGTGCTATGTCCTGACTCCCACTGAGGGCTGTGGCCTGGGTGGTGGCATGTGGATCATCTGTCTCAGCTGTCTCCTGCATAGCCCTGGTTGGTAGCCTGTGGTCCTCAGGACACCCCACGAGACCCTCCTCAGAATGCTCACGTTATCCCTCCTCCGCATTCGGTTGCCCAGGCTGCAGCTGGCACCTGATGGAGGTTGGTTACTTAGCAACACGGATGCAGATTCTGCCCAGAACTGAGGGAACCATATCCTCAGAGTTTGGGCTGCAGGGATTTCTAGGAGGACAATCCCAGAAGGGCCTGGGGAAGCTGGGATCTGTTCTCAGGGGTGAGGAGCAGGAGAGCTTTGTCCCTGGGCTGGACTGCAGAGGCAGAGCCCTCCTAAAGGGGCTGACTCAATTTCAGAGAGCAATAAAAGAGGACCAGAAGACCTGGGTGAATCCTGGATGCTGTGGTTATAACCACAGCTCCCTTTCTCATGCACTGCTTTCACATGCCGGGCACTGTACTAAATGCTTTATGCTCCCTAGTCCCCAAGCTCCTTGCAATAGCTTCCTATTATGTCCCCTGTGCAAAGGAGGGAATCAGGGCACACGAGGTTAACTGACTTGCATGCAGCCAAAAGCTTCTGAAGCTGGGATTCGAACCCAGGCTTCTCCAACACCCCAGGTGGCTCTGAGGCTCTGTGTCACCTGCCTCGCTCTCCCTGTGGCTTTCTTAGCTTGCTTCTGACATCTTGGCCTTGTTCATTTCCTCAAACACTCCATCCTCTTTCCAGCCCTGGGAACTTTGCACTTGCGATTTGCTCTGCTTCCATCTACTCTGGTCATGTGGTTTACTCCTACTTATCCTTCTGGTCTCCAATGGAACATCCTTTTGTTCATTCATCCGTTGATGCAAGCATAGTCTCAAGTGCCTTCCAATGCCAGGTAAACACCAGTAAATAAAATGTACGTGGTCCCAGCTGGTGCTCCCACACTGGTAGAAGAGGCAGATGAGAGATCATAAATGAACAGACTTGCCAGTAAAGACACAATTGCAAACTTCTGCTTTCCCTGGGAAGCATTCCCTGGCTCCCCTGCCCTTTGGCAAGAGTAAATTAGGTCTCCCTTTTAGATGTACTTGTGGTCTTTCATAGTGGTTAGCCCAATGAGGACTAATTAAGTGATTAATTGTGTAATTATTTATGTAATGCTGGTCCCTCCTCCTCCTTGGGGGTTGGTTCTGTGAGGCCAGGGACTGTGAGGCTGTCTGTGACTCTTTTTTTGAGACAGAGTCTCACTCTGTTGCTCTGGGTAGAATCCAACGGCATAATCATAGCTCACTGCAACCTCAGACTCCTGGGTTTAGGTGATCCTCCTGCCTCAGCCTCCCAAGTAGCTGGGATGACAGGCACCTGCCACAATGCCTGGCTAGTTTTTCTATTTTTGGCAGGATCTTTCTCTTGCTCAGCTGAAGTCCAACTCCTGACCTCAAGCAATCCTTCTGTCTTGGCCTCCCAAAATGCTAAGATTACAGGCCTGAGCCACCTCATCTGGCTGCCATCTGTGACTTGTTCACTGGTTTGTCCATAGTGCCCACCGTGGCTGCTCCTTTAACACTTATTAAATACTAATAACAAACACATGGCACTTGTGAAGCACCAGACACTATCTGAAGTGCTTTCTGTGTAGTAACTCATTAAATCATCACAACAATCTTATGAGATCAGATTATTTTCTCCATATTTTATAGGTGAAGAAATTGAGTCACAGAAAGTTTAAGTGACTTGTCCAAGGTCACACAGCTTTTCACTGATGGGGCTGAGATTTGAACCCATCACTCCAGAGTCCTTTCTTCAATCTGTAGGAAAAGGAGAGCGAGAGAGAGAGAGAGAAGAAGAAGAAGAAGACAAAGGAGGAGGAGGGGAATGGGAAGAGGAAGAAAAGAGAGGCTCGGCGCCTGTGGCTCAAGCAGCTAAGGTGCCAGCCACATACTCCTGAGCTGGTGGGTTCAGATCCAGCCCGGGCCCGCCAAACAACAATGATAGCTACAACCAAAAAATAGCTGGTTGTAGTGGGCGCCTGTAGTCCCAGCTACTTGGGAGATGGAGGCAGGAGAATCGCTTGAGCCCAGGAGTTGGAGGTTGCTGTGAGCTGTGATGCCACAGCACTCTACCCAGGGTGACAGCTTGAGGCTCTGTCTCAAAAAAGAAAAAAAGAAAAAAGAAAGACCCCCCCCCAAACCAAAACAGTGTTCCTTTATTGGGCAGCACCTGTGGCTCAAAGGAGTAGAGCGCCAGCCCCATATACCAGAGGTGGTGGGTTCAAACCCAGCCCCTGCCAAAAAAAAAGAAAAAAGAAAAAAGGAAAAGAGGAAAGAAGGAAAGAAAGAAAAAAAGAAAAATATGGAGTGGGGTCACATTGATTGTGCCTATGGCTAGTGAGGTTCCAAAGAAAGCTGTCATCTGTTTCAGAGCTAGGGGCCTAGCCTTCTGGGCATTCACTTCCCAGTTTGTGTGTGTGGTGCCCCCTGGCACACCATTGTGAATGCTATTTCCTGGAGTTGTGCAACACGGAAGCATGGATCAGTAAACAGAAGCCCAGAGAGGTTAAGTCACTTGCCCAAATCACACAGCTAGCACACATGGAAGCAGAATTTGAGATCAGGTCTGTCTGACTTCAGAGCCCAAGCTTATAACCACAGTGTCCTACAGCCTACTGCTGACTTACCAAATCTGCAACAGTTCACTATCTATAACTGTGTGGGTGTTGGGAGACTTTTTACATAGTGTGACTTCTTCACAGGACTGTGTAGCAAATGACCTCACACTTGCAAAAATCTCTAGGACACTGGGTGCAGTGGCTCACTCCTGTAATCCTAGCACTCTTGGAGGCTGAGGTGGGTGGAGCTCAGGAGTTCCAGACCAGCCTGAGCAAGAGTGAGGCCCCATCTCTATAAAAATAGCTAGGCATTGTGGCCAGCGCCTGTAGTCCCAACTACTTGGGAGGCTGAGACAAGAAGAGCATTTGAGCCCAGAAGTTGGAGGTTTCTGTGAGCTATGATGCCACAGCACTCTACCAAGGGCAACAAAGTGAAACTCTATCTCAAAAAACAAAACAAAACAAAACAAAAAGAACTCCAGCACTATGTCTGTGGTGCAGTGGGCACTCAGGCAGGGAAGGCTGACAGTAATTCAGGGCAGTGAGAAACACAGACACTGGGGGATTGTCTCCTGCTCTGAAGCTAAGTGTGAAAAGGGAAACACTGGAAGAGAGGGTGACAAAGTACTTTCTTTCTTTCTTTCTTTTTTTTTTTTTTTTTAAACAGAGCCTTAAGCTGTTGCCCTGGGTAGAGTGCTGTGAATCCAACTCCTGAGCTTAAGCGATTCTCTTGCCTCAGCCTCCCAAGTAGCTGGGACTACAGGCACCTGCCATAACGCCCGGCTATTTTTTCGTTGTAGTTGTTGTTGTTTGGTGGGCCCGGGCTGGATTCGAAACCACCAGCTCTGGTGTATGTGGCTGGTGCCTTAGCCGCTTGAGCTACAGGCACCAAAGAAGACAAAGCACTTTCAATGAAAGAGAAGCACGTGAATCTTTGAGCTTGGGCAAGAGGTAAACATGGTTGAGAAAACGGATGTGGGAATGAGAGGGGTACTCAGCTCTTATAAGGGCTGCTAAGTCTCTGTATCCCTAGGGTCCCACAGAGACGTCATTTGGGGGCCACCAATGAGCATGTGGGCAGGAGAAAGGGAACTGGAAGGAACAGGGAATTTCCTGGGACTGGCAAGTGCAGGGGAAAGACTGTTCCAGAATCTGGTGGAGAGGGGCTCCCTACCAGGAGCTGGACCGTAGGGAAAGGAATGGGCCACCTGTATCAATGGCACGGCATAGGGCAGCACCCCCAACCTCACAGACTGAGCATGGAGAAGGCAGAGCCTCCCAAAGGGAAAATAGGGTGCTCTTACGAGAAGGTAGGAACAGCCACAGCTGTTTATCGCAGAGCCCTGAACATGGATACTTTCAGAACATTCTGGCAGCTCTCAAATTCTTTCATTTGATGACCATTGACATGATCAGCCTTTATTTTATTTATTTATTGATTGATTGATTGTAGAGATAGGGTCTTGCTATATTGCCTAGGCTGGTCTCAAACTCCTGGCCTCAAATGATCCTCCCTCCACAGCCTCCCAAAGTGCTGGTTGTAGGCGTGAGCCACCATGCCCCACCTAGATCAGCTTTTATTTTCTGTGACATTGAATTATATGGAACTTTAAAATGATACAGAATCAGGGCATGATGGGTGGCTGGGTGGCTGGGGATGAAGGGTAAGGTTACAGGTGTTTAACTATAGCCCTATGTCAGGTGGCCTCAGTGTTCAAGACACAGATGCTCCCAGAAGGTGAAAAACACACCATCCCCAAACTCCCTGCTGTTCTTAATCAGTAAACATCGCAGGAGCAGGTGCACATGAGTGAATTTTGGGGTCACAGAGGTTAATCTGGTCTGGCCAGACTAAAGCAGGTGACCCAAATGTCCGCTGATCCTGTGCCAGGCTTATTGGATAAGGGGATTAATCTAAATCCATCTGAGGAGAAGGTGGTTTTTCGAAAAAACCTGGGTCCCAGGGAATGAAAGTTGAACTTAGGGACCTGTGGCTAAATTCCCAGTCCTCAGGCCAGCGTGACCTCAGATTTGCTCATCCAGAATCATTTGGAAAAGCTGTTGTTGTGGTTGTCCCCCAGGATGTGGGGTAGAGAACATAGCCCAAAGGGCCCTGAGAGAAATGAAAATATAAAATAGGGGTTGGGAGGACTGGGGTGAAATGGGGATCCCCGCCCTCCTCAAGGGGCCAGTTAAAACCCAGAATTAGCTGATTGTCCCTGAATAGATGCAGACAATCTGGGTATGGGTCCTGGCTCTGCCACTGTGTGACACTGGGCAAGTCATTTTCCCTCCTTGTGCCTCAGCTTCCTCATCTGTAAGATTAAACAATAATAGAGCCCCCCTAATAGAGTTGTTCTGAGGGCTAAATGAATGAACACTTCCAAATGGAGCCCAGCAACGGTGGTTCACGCCTGCAATCCTTGCACTCTGGGAGGCAGAGGTGGGTGAATCACTGGAGTTCAGGAGTCCGAGATCAGCCTGGGCAAAAGCAAAACCCCTGCCTCTACTAAAAATAGAAAAACTAGCCGGCCCTAGTGTCAGGTGCCTGTAGTCCCAGCTACTCAGGAAGCTGAGGCAAGAGGATCATTTGAGCCCAACAGTTTGAGGTTGCTGTGAGCTATGACACTTTGGCACTCTTCCCAGAGCAAAAGAGTAAGACTCTGTCTCAAAGAAAAAAAAATTTCACAAATGATCAGAATAGTGCTTGGCACATAGTAAAACATACTATAGATAAATGTTTGCTAGAGAAATAAGGTAAATAACAATGTAAAGCTTTTGTTTCCAGATCTTCCAATCTTTCAAGGAAAGTAAATCTGGAAATCCAAGTTTTAATAAACATATTAGTGGCAAACAGTTAGTCGTGAAACACTTTGAGGTGTTAAATATTGACACAACATTTTTTTTTTTTTTTTTTTTGTAGTTTCTGGCCAGGGCTGGGTTTGAACCCACCACCTCTGGCATATGGGGCCGGCGCCATGCTTCAGTTTCCATCTGTAAAATGGGCAACTAATAATACAGACCTCATAGGACTGTTGTAAGGATTAAATAAATTCATAGATGCAAAGCCCTTAGAACCATGCCTGGCACCAAAAAAAGTGCTGTAGAAATGTTTGTGTTTATGATCGTTGTTAAATATACATTCTCGAGATTCTCCCCCTGCCCCAAGGGTTCCTGAATCTGAATCTCCTGGCTTGGCATTCAGGCATCTGTTGTTACTGTTGTTATTTTTAAAAACCGTCTTTTACTTTTAATTTTTTTCTCGTTCTGTCACTCAGGTTGGTGTATAGTGGCACTATTATAGCTCAGGGCAGCCTTGAACTCCTGGGCTCAAGTGATCCTCCTGCCTCAGCCTCCCAAGTAGCTGAGACCATAAGTGTGTGCCACCATGCGTGGCTGTTTTTACTTTTTAAGTTTTGTAAGGATAGGGTCTTTCTATATTGCCCAGGCTGGTCTTGAACTCCTGCTTTCAAACTGAGACTGTTTCTGCCTCAGCCTCCCAAAGGCATGAGCCACTGTACCCAGCCTATTCTTATTTTTAATACCAGCTTCCCCAAGCAACCAGGTTTGGGAGTTTTGGGGTCAAGTCTGAGTTCTGCAAGTAATGCATTGTGTGACCTCCACCTTTCTGTGTCTTACTTTCCATTTTTTGGATCTCTAAGTATTCTCCAAACATCCTTCCAGAAGGGATGTATTAGTGGGCATTCCCACCAGCAGTGTAGAAGTGTGCCCTTTCCTCCACATCCACGCCAAAATCTCTGGTTTTGGGATTTTGTTGTGTGGGCTACTCTTACTGGGGTTAGGTGATATCTCAAAGTAGTTTTGATTTGCATTTCTCTGATGCTTTCTGTTCTCTTGAGGAAGGCTTGCAGTGCTATAAATTTCCGTCTTAGGACTGCCTTTGCAGTATCCTGCAGGTTTTGATAATTTGTGTCTTCATTGTCATTTTGTTCCAAAAACTTGGCAATCTCATCTATGACCCAGCTATCATTCAACATAAGGATAGTTTCCATATCTTCGTATGAGCATGAAGATTCCTATTGTTATTGAGTTCAACTTTTATTCCATGCTGGTCAGGGAAAATACAAGAAATAATTTCTATTCTAAATTTGCGGAGGTTAGACTTGTGACCTAAGATGTGATCAATTTTGGAGGATGTTCCATGGGCTGATGAGAAGAATGTGTATTCAGTTTTGTTAGGATGAAATGTTCT
>CAUYPK010094807.1:0-13040 GCA_963574355.1 Loris lydekkerianus | reverse complement strand
CTCCACCCATCTTCCCTCCTCTCCCCTTCCTCTCTTCTTTCCCCTTCATCTTGGCCTATAGTTGGGTTATAGCTTTCATTTGGAAGTGTGGGTGCTTATAAATTAGTTTCATAGTAGGGCTGAGTACATTGGATACTTTTTCTTCCATTGTTGAGATACTTTGCTAAGAATCATAGGTTCCAGCTCCATCCATGCAAACATGAAAGAGGTAAAGTTTCCATCTTTTTTTAAGGCTACATAATATTCCATGGCGTACATATACCACAATTTATTAATCATTTGTGGGTTGATGGGCCCTTGGGGTTTATCCATGACTTAGCAATAAACATTCTGGTGCAAATATCTTCCTTGTAAAGTGATTTTGGATTCTCTGGATATATACCTAATAGAGGAATTGAAAGATGAAATCCCTGCATGATCTCCAAACATCTTTCCTAAAGGAACATATTAGTTTTCATTCCCACCAGCAATGCAGAAGTGTTCCCTTTTCTCCATATCCACGTCAACATCTCTGGTCTGAGGATTTTGTGATATGGGCTAATCTTACTGGAGTTAGATGATATTTCAAAGAAGTTTTGATTTGCATTTCTCTGATGATTAAGGATGATGAGCATTTTTTTATATGTCTGTAGGCCGTGTACCTGTCTTCTTCAGAGAAGTTTCTCTTTAAGTCCTTGCCCATCCTGAGATGGGATCACTTATTCTTTTCTTGCTAATATTTTTGAGTTCTCTATGGATTCTGGTTATTATACCTTCGTTGGAGACATAACCTGCAAATATCTTCTCCCATTCTGAGGGCTGCCTTCTTGCTTTCCTTACTGTGTTCTTGGCTGTGCAGAAGCTTTTTAGTTTGATCAGGTCCCAGTAGTGTATTTTTGGTGTTGCTTTAATTGTCCAGGGGTCTTCCTCATAAAATATTTGCCCATGCCAATTTCTTCAAGTGTTTTCCCTGCACTTTCTTCTAGTGTTTTTATAGTTTCATGCCTTAAGTTTAAATCTTTAATCCTGTGAGAATCTATCTTAGTTAATGGTGAAAGGTGTGGGTCCAGTTTCAGTCTTCTACAGGTCACCAGCCTGTTCACCCAGAACCATTTGTTAAATAGGGAGTCTTTTACTCACTGAATATTTCTAATTGGCTTATTGAAAATCAAATGGCAGTAAGTAGCTGGGTTCATCTCTTGGTTCTCTATTCTGTTCCATACATCTACCTCTCTGTTTTTGTGCCACTACCAGGCTGTCTCAATCACTATTGATTTTTAGTATAATCTGAGGTCTGGCAGTGTGATTCTGCCTGACTTGCTTTTATTTCTGAGTAATGTCTTGGCTATTCGAGATTTTTTCTGATTCCTTATAAAACAAAGTATTATTTTTTCAAAGTCTTTAAAGTATGACAGTGCTGATTTAATAGGGATTGCATTAAAATTGTGTATTATTTTGGGTAGTATGGACATTTTAACAATGTTGATTCTTTTCAGTCATGAGCATGGTATATTTTTGCCATTTGTTAGTATCTTTGGCTATTTCTTTCCTTAAAGTTTCATAGTTCTCTTTACGGAGATTTTTCGCATCCTTTGTTAGGTAAACACAAATATTTCATCCTTTTTGGCACGACCATAAAAGGAAGAGTCCTTGACTATTTTTTCAGCTTGAGTATTGTTGGTATACATAAAGGCTATGTATTTGTGTGTATTGATTTTGTTACCTGAGACATTCCTGTACTCCTTAATCACTTCTAAGAGTTTTGTAGTTGAATCCATGTGTTTTTCCAGATAGACAATTATATCATCTGTGAAGAGTAAATCTTTGATCTCCTCTGACCCTATATGGATAGCTTTGATTGCCTTTTCTTGCCTGATTGCAATGGCTAAGACTTCCATTTCAATATTAAAAAACAGTGGAGACAATGGGCAACCTTGCCTGGTTCCTGATCTGAGTGGAAATGATTCCAATTTAACTTCATTCAATACGATATGGGCAGTAGGTTTGCTATAGATGGCCTCTATCAGTTTAGGAAATGTTCCTTCTATACCTATTTTCTATTTTTTTTTTTTTTAATTAAATCATAGCTGTCTACATTAATGCAAACACGGGGTACAATGTGCTGGTTTATATACAATTTGAAATATTTTCATTAAACTAGTTAACATAGCCTTCACAGCATTTTCTTAGTTATTATGTTAAAAAATTTGTATTCTACATTTAGTAAATTTTTCGTGTACCCTTGTAAGATGCACCGTAGTTGTGTTCCCATCAATTACCCTCCCTCACCCATCCTCCCCACAACTCTCTTCCCTCTCCTCTTTCCCCAAATTTTGGGGCTATCATTAGAGTTTTTGACTGGGGATCAGCATATGGGACTGGTGCCCTACTCCTTTGAGCCACAGGCGCTGCCCTCTTGAGCTATAATTGGGTTATAGCTTTCATATGAAAGCTATTAATTGGATTCATAGTAGGGCTGAGCACATTGGATACTTTTTCTTCCTTTCTTGAGATACTTTGCTAAGAAGAATATGTTCAAGCTTCATTCATGCAAACATGAAAGAGGTAAAGTCTACATCTTTCTTTAAGGCTACATAATATTCCATGGTGTACATATACCACAATTTATAAATCCATTCATGGTTTTATGGGCACTTGGGCTTCTTCCATGACTTAGCATTATTAATTGGGCTGCAATAAACATTCTGGTGCAAATATCTTTGTTACAATGTGACTTTTGGTCTTCTGGATATATACTTAGAAGAGGAATTGTAGGATCAAATGGTAGGTCTATTTTTAGATCCCTAAATGTTTTCTAAACATCTTTCCAAAAGGAGCATATTAGTTTGCATTCCCACCAGCAGTGCAGAAGATGTTCCCTTTTCTCCTCATCCATGCCAACACCTCTGGTTTTGAAATTTTGCACTGTGAACTAATTTTATTGGAGTTAGACAATATCTCAAAGTAGTTTTGAAAGTGTTGTGATCATGAAAGGATGCTAGATATTATCAAAAGCTTTTTGTGCATCAATTGAGAGAATCATATGCTCATTGTTTTTTATTTTGTTTGTATGAATAATTATATCTATAGATTTATGTATATTGAACCAGTCTTGAAAGCCTGGTATAAAACCCACTTGATCATGGTGTATAATTTGTTTGATGTGTTGCTGGATTCTGTGTGCTGGGATCTTACTAAATATTTTTGCATCAATATTCATTAGTGATATTGGTCTATAATTTTCTTTTCTTGTTAGGTATTTTCCTGGCTTGGGGATCAAGGTGATGTTTGCTTCATAGAATGTGTTTAGTAGTATTCCTTTTTTTCCTATATTTTGGAAAAGGTTAAGTAATATAGGTACTAGTTTCTCTTTAAAGGTTTGGTAATTCTGATGTGAACCCATCTGGTCCTGGACCTTTTTTTGGAGGGGTGGGGGTGGGGACTTTAGGTAGTTGATTCTATTTCAGAGCTTGATATATGCCTGTACAACATTTCCACTTTATTCTGGCTATGTCTAGGAAGATGGCATGCTTCCAAGTATTGGTCTATTTCCTTCAGATTTTCATATTTCTGAGAATAGTTTCTTGTAATATTCGGGAAGGATTTTTTGAATTTCTGAGGAGTCTGTTGTTATTTCATCATTATCATTTCTGATTGATGAAATTAGAAATTGTACTCTTTTTTTCCTGGTTAGGTTAGCAAAAGGTTTATCTATTTTATTGACCTTTTCAAAAAACCAACTTTTTGATTTATTGATCTGTTGAATAATCCTTTTGTTTCCAATTTCATTTAATTCTGCTTTAATTGTGGTTATTTCATTTCTTCTGCTGGATTTGGGGTTGGAATATTCTTCCTTTTCCAGTTGCTTGAGATGTACCATTAAGTTGTTATCTTCTTCTCTTTTTGTTCTCTTCAAGAAGGCCTGAAATGTTATAAATTTCCCTCTTAGGACTGCCTTTGTGGTATTGCAGAACTTCTGGTAATTTGTGTCTTCATTATCATTTTATTTCCAAAATTTAGTAATTTCCATCTTATTCTCTCTATGACCCAGCTATTGCTCAGCATAAGACTATTTAGTTTCTATGTTTTTGTATGTGTATGCAAATTCTTCTTGTTACTGAGTTCAACATTTATTCCAGGATGGTCCGAGAAGATGCAAGAATAATTTCTATTCTTTTAAATTTGCTGACTTGTGACTTAAAGTGTGATCAGTTTTAGAGTATGTTCCCTGGGCTGGTGAGAAGAATGTGTATTCAGTTTTGTTAGAGAAATGTTCTGTAGATGTTTGTGAAATCCACATGTTGAATGGTTAAATTTAAGTCTAAAATTTCTTAGCTCAACTTCTTTTTTGGAGTATCTATCCACACTGCCAAAGAAGTGTTAAAAACTCTGACTATTTTGGAACTGGAGGAAATCAAGTTGCTCATGTCTGTTAGAGTCTCTCTTATAAATTGAGGTGCATTCTGGTTAGAGGCTTAATTTTAATAATGAAATCTCATAATGTTGAGTGTTACCCTTAACAAATATGAAGTGACCATCTTTATCTTTCCTTAATTTTGTTGGTTTAAAGCCTATTGTATCTGCAAATAAAATTGCAGCATCTTCTGATTTTCATTTGCCTGAAATATTGATGACCATCACTTCACCCTGAGACTATATTTATCTTTTAAGGTAAGATGAGATTCTTATATGCTGCAGATATCTGGCCTGAGTTTTTGTATTCGGTCAGCCAACCTGTGCCTCTTTAGAGGGCAATTTAAGCCATTCACATTAACTGAGAATATTGATAAGCCTGACAATATTTTGGGTACTGAGGTTCAAAAGTCTAGTGAACATTTTTAATTTTTTTGCCACTTTAGAAGTTGGAATTTGATCAAAAATTTCTGAGTGAGTTTACTTTTGTGGTAGAGGATTGTGCTGCTCATTATGGAAGATAGGTCTGAGAATATCTTGGAGAGCTGGTTTAGTTATGGCAAATTTCTTCAACATGTGAATGTCATTAAAGTATTTAATTTTTTTATCATAAATGAAACTCAGTTTAGCTGAATACAGGATACTGTGTTGAAAGTTATTTTGTTTTAGGAGTAAAAGGTCAATGACTAGCCTATTCTAGCTTGAAAAGTTTCAGCAGAGAGATCTGAAGTCATTCTAATATTCTTCCCCTTGTAGGTTATTATTATTATTATTATATATATATATATTTTTTTTTTACATCTGGCTGCTTGCAGAATGTTCTCCATCATATTAACTTTGATGAAGTTAATTATAATGTGACTAGGAGATGCCTTATTTGGTTGAGTCGCACTGGGGTTCTGAAACTGCCATCTGAATTTCAGAATCTCTTGCCATGTTTGGGAAGTTTTCCATGATTATCTCTTGGAGTAGAGCATCTGTGCCTTTTGAAGCAATCTTGTTGCCTTTATGAATTCCTATAAGGTGAATATTAGTTTTCTTTGAATTGTCCCAGAGCTCGCTGAGAGAATGATTCATTTTCCCTCTCCACTTATCTTCCTCTTTGAGCATTTGAGAGTGTTTAAAACTTTTGTCTTCAGTGTCAGAGATCCTTTCTTCTGCCTGCTCCATTCTGTTACTGAGGATTCTACTGTATTTCTCAGATCTTTAAGGGCTACAAGTTCTTGCCTCAATGTGTCAAAAATCTCTGGTAATTTTGTCTTTTAATTCATTGAATTCTTGAGACAACTTTTGAAATTCTCGAATTTCTAATTTCAACTTTACCTCTATTCTATTAATCTTGTTTGCAATCCAAATTTTGAATTCAATTTCTGACATCCTAGGCATTTGTGTATGAATGGGATCTTCTGATGTGTGTGCCTTGTCATTCCTTGGAGTTTATCTACTCTGATTATTCATGTTGCCAGAGTTTTTTCACTGATTCCATCCCATGATTATTTTTTCACCATGTGGGTAGAAGAGCAGATGAGGTGAAATTGGATTGGGGGCTCCTCGAGTAGTGATTAACCAGTCCTTTGCACAAAAGCCAGGACTGGTGGCTGCAGGTTTTCCCCTACATCTTCGCAAAGGACCTGTACAGTACTACGGCCTGAGACACTGGGGACCTGCTTGGTGTGGTGGGACTAAGTGTCTCTGTCTTATTTTCAGCTGGTCTCTGTCCAATCCTAGTGAATCAGTAACTCTGGGTTGAAGTCTCAGCTGTGGAGAAATACAAGCAATTAAGACACTCCTCCCCCCACAGGCAACAACTGGAAAAGGACAATCAAACCTTCCCACAACAACCAGGGTCCCACCTTGGATGGTCCTCAGGTCAAGAGTTCCAAATCAATTGTCCCAGTCATCACCCAGTCTCAAGTGGGAGAGTTCAAAAGGTCTCCAGCAACTACTCAGCAGGGGTCTGCTGGCACCTTGAGTATGACTCTCTCTGGCGCTCCATGGAGTCAGAAGGGGCCATCCAGCAAATAAATTAGTCCAGGAAGGTTGATGTCTCCTTCCCCACCTTGCACCTCTGTCATGCCCCATCACTGATAAACCCACAGGGCTGTGACCCAGTTTGCTGCAATGAGCAGATGCACCAGGGGGTTGTGCCTGCCTAAGTCACTGGGAGATCTATGTCTCCTTGGCCAGGCTGCTGAACTCTGCCACAAGCCACTAGGGAGAGCTGAAGCCTAACTACCTCAGGTGCAGTAGTAGAACTTTCACTCAGTTCTAGCCCCACCCCTAATTGATGTTGCTGCCACTTATATTCTCACAGAATTTGTGTTTCTGTCCCAGCTATACTCCCCTGCAGGCCAGGCACTGTTTGAGATCACAGAAACTGTGACTCAGCCCCACCCTATGCTGATGCTACTGAGCCAATTCTCATGGAGCTGGCATTTCTGTCTGTGCTGCACTCTATATTGGGGCAGGCACAGTTAGAGTTTACAAATGGCTCTCAGTTCCTGCCCTTCCCTGGGCTGATGCTGCTGCCATGCCAGCTTTTGTCCCAGCTATGCTCCCCTGAGATCTAGTTGTATTTGTGCTCACAAAAGCAGCAATTCTGACTCAACCCCACCCTTGGAGTAAGCCACCTCTGCCCATGCACAGATTCTATTCTCTGTCCCCACCATGCTTTGCCCAGGCAGGTACTGTCTCAGGCATACCCTTTGCTCACTAAGCCTGTGTTTCCATCTCACATCTGTTTTGCCTGTGGCTGCCACCCAAGCAGAGGCCCAACTTCCTCTGCTTGCTAAGAGGGGTGTGAAGTGTTTCTCCAAAACATAACCAGGGGTGTGAGCCCTATTGTTCCTGCCACTGCCACTGCTGCTCTGTGCCGTGAGGTATCATCTCTCTTTCTGCCATATGACTCCCTCATTCCACAGTCCCCACTTTACACCCATGCTGCTGATTCAGCACAGACTTATAACAGCTCACACCCTGTTCACACCTCTTGAGAAAATGCCCAAGAATCTGGACTCCATGGGGGACAGGCTTCTAGACTACAGGGTGAGAGTGGAGGAGAGTGCTGGAAGTTCAGAAATATGGGTAGTGTATATGTTCAGTTTTATGCCTGGTGGGAAAGTGCCATGGCACATTAGCGGGTCCTCTCTGAGGAAGGAGTTCTGGTTTTTAGAGGGTTTTTCCCATGGGATAAAATAGGAGGAGATCTAAACTCTGCTTACTTTTTTGTAGAAAGTAAACTGTGAGCCATTCTCATGGGGGAGAGGATTCCTGTCCTCTTGGTGATGGGTTTTGTACCTATTGTTTGTTTCCTTGGGGTCACAGCTCACCTCAGCAGGGGTGATGTGTGCTCTTCAATCTTGTCTCTTAGCTCATCTTACAACCATCAGCTTACTTGCTAAATTTTTGTCTTTTAACTCTCCTTCTGGACAGGAGCCTCTGTGTAAAGCTGGCTGTAGTCAGTCATATTGCCTCCTCCCAGCAAGAGTGTGGTTCTTGCTTTTCTTGTTTTTTTTTTTTTTTTTTTTTTTTTTTTTTTTTTTTTTTTTATTTTTTTTTTTTTAAATTTGATTTTGGGAATGGGAGAACAGAGATGTCTTGGAGAGGCTACTCTAAGAGTTCTCCAGAATTGCTGGCCTTCTGATGAGTAAAATTTAAAATTTGGTGGTCCTGTCCCTATCTTTGCATATTGGCTAATAGGCAGGGACAAGTAGCAGGAACACCTTTATCTGGTAACATTTCTAATATAATAACATTATTTTTATGTAATTAGAGGAGAAAATTGAGAGAGAAGATGATCAGATATGTTGAATATATTTAATAACAAGATGGTTTTAGCATATGCTCAGGTTGCCTAAACTCTAGATAAATTTCTCTCTGACTGTAGGCTCCTGATCTGTTTTTTTTTTTTTTTTTCTTATACCATTTACTTAAAAATTCTTATAATTCCATATTCTTCCTGGGCCCCCTTCAAAATTTATATAGATCTATTTGAAAGATAGATCTATGTAAACCTTGCCAGGTTTAGCTTTAGGGAATGGTTTTCTCAAGGATCTGGGAGCTCATACCCTCATACATAGGAATGGTATGGACACTTCTAGTGTAGTTATAATAAGTGTTTAATAATTAATATATTAATGTGAATATATGCAATAAAATATGTAATTTTCTCCCTAATAGTGTTAGAAAACAAAGTTTACTTAGAAAATTTATCTTTAACATAAAAATAATTAATAATACTTTGGCTATGGATCTAGATGCAGGATTCGGTTACTACTTACCTGAAAATAAAAATGGGTTAGCCGTCACCACATAGGGGAAGATTCTGATATCATAACTCCAATTGGAGTATTTCAATTAGGGGTCAATATTAGGTCTCAATATTAGACCCTGGTGATAAATTTTCAATTCTAGCACACTATTAAATATATAACTGATGGGAGTCAGAAGGATTTTATGCAGGGACAGGGAAATGGGGCCCACATAAGAAGGATCAGGAGAAGGGGTTGGGCACCTCCAACAGGCCTGGAAAATCCCCTGCAGGAAGTTTTAGAACTGCCACAGGGTGCCCACTGGACCTATCAGCCATTAGTCAATAGCTATAGCTGGGTGGAATGTACCAGGAAGAAAGATCCCTAGGAGAAAAGATGAAGGAAGCCAGCTGGCATGGAACAGGGAGCCAATAACCACCCACCATTTCAAATTGAAAGAGCCAATCAGAGTGTGCCACCAACAGCCAGGGAAACACTTAAGGCCTAACAACCCCTAGAGCAGTGATTTTCAACCTTTTTAATCTCATGGCATTCTTGAATCTATAGCTATACTTGTGTAACACATTTAAATTCTGTTGATCAAAAAAAAAAAGCTAAAAAATATGTAATTATTGTGCTTTGAACTTCTTTTGGAAATAATTTAATTAGTGATTCTAAAATTTTCATGGCACACCTAAGATCTTAATTCACTGGATTTATTTTATTTCTTTTATGGGCATGGAGATAAACTTTATTTCCCATATTTACGAATAGACAAGCCTAAGAGTCTGTGTTCTGGTTAAAGAAATATGGGCACCAATGATATTCTCAGGTCAGATGTCTAAGCTCCCCTTGAAATCCCATGCCATCATCACTTTTCTTTTTTTCTTTTTTTTTAATACTGAAGGAATGCAAAAAATTGTACCCAAAAATATCACTCCTGGATATAAAAACTCTTTGAGATGAATAAGTTTTGGAAGGGGCTTTCCTTCTTTCTCCACAAAGACCAGGGAGACTCTTGAAGAAGAACAATTGCTTTTCCTTCCCCTCCCTGTTATTTTGTTTTCTATTTCAGGAAAGAAGATCAAGAATGCAACCAGATTCGGCCCAACCTATTTTCAAAATCATGCCTGTCTCTTAGATTAATTTAATTTCCAAAGAGAAGCAATTACAAGTCAATCTTTTTCTTTTTATTCATTCATTCTCCCTAGTAGTCATCTATTGCTCATCAAGAGAATTGCCTTTATTCTCCATCTTGCCCCTCATCTGCGAAATTGAGATCTAGAAGTATTTGGGTCTCATTAGGATATTGGGTATTCTGTGATTCTTCCTCATGTGAACGGAAACAATAAAATTTGTATAGTTTTTCTCTTCTTATTTTGCTTACTTGTGATTTGGTTTTTTTGCACAACTTCTAAGGGCAAAGGGGAAGTTTTGCTTTCTCCTCAACAATATACTGGGATTTACATGCTACCACAGCATAGCCTTTGCTTAACCTAAGTTAGCTAGGTCAGACAAGTAAAATTAAAGATACAAATGTTATTTTAATGCTTGAGATACTGTATTTTACATGGTTTTTGGTTCTCTGTATTTTTATTTTGTTTCTTATAATTCTTTTGAGAAATTTACACACTATTGGATTCAAATTTTAGACAATGCTAACAAAAGACCAGTGTGCTGTGCAGAGGCAAAAGGAAACTTTATGTCTTAAAAGCAGTCTGCAAATTAGGAAGACCCAGCTGTTGTGCAAACGGTTTACTTCTCACAGACCAAACAGCAACCCAGGCACTGGAAGGCACCTGTGACATGTCTTTATTCAGCTCCGGCAGCTTGTGAGCTAAGTTACCTAAAGAAAAGTTTACCCTTATTCAGCTCTGGGTGGCTGGGGAGCTAGGCTACATAGAAAGTCCATGCTACATGTTCTGCCACCATCAATCAACAATCCACAATCTGCAGTCCACACAAGTTCTGCCCATCTTTATTCCCAAGTGAACAAAAGTGGCAACATGCCAAACAGCTACAGAATAAGCAACATTTTACATAGAGATTATTATCTAAAAGCACAAAGAGCTGTCCATCCTGTACCACCTGTCCCAGTGTATGGACACGAGAGCCCAGTCATCCTTATCTTGTCTCACTCCTCAGTCCACGGGTGAGTAAGCCCTAACATCTTTGTCTGTCCTTATACCACCTTTCAGTGCAAAACTAAAGTATACTCTCTGGGGTGAATGCCCTCTAAGCAAGACCTCACTAGTTTCTCTACAGTGATTGGCCTCAGGGAGTTTATTGTTTTGTTGGGGAATTTCCAGCTGCAATCTTTCTTGACACTGACAACAGACGCTTGGTTTGCTTGCAGAA
Organism: Loris lydekkerianus; assembly: GCA_963574355.1. Taxonomy (NCBI): domain Eukaryota; kingdom Metazoa; phylum Chordata; class Mammalia; order Primates; family Lorisidae; genus Loris; species Loris lydekkerianus. The sequence goes on along the minus strand of CAUYPK010094807.1, from coordinate 2,040 downwards.
GGGAGATCCTATCACACTTCTCCAACATCTTTCTGAGAATAAGTGATTGTTCTTTTGCTTGCAGAAGGGAGATCCTATACACTTCTCCAACATCTTTCTGAGAAGAAGTGATTGCTCTTTTACTCTGCCTTCACTGCTTTAACTTTGAAGATATCTGCTACAAGGAGACCATTTTGTCTGTTGGCCAGGGGCATAATTCAACAGGAGTATGGAAGGAATGGATAAATTAACTATAATTTAAGTATGTTTGCAAAATAATGAGTTTTTTATCTCTGAATTTTATATGCTTATGTTTTAGTTTGAATGGCGTGCTATTTGTTTACACAATAACTTAGATTCTACAGTAAATATAAATATGAGATTTAGGATTTGCCAACTATTTTAGAAGCCCAAAAAATTGACTTTCTCCAGCAAGTTTTTCTTAAGTATGTTGTGAAATATTCAAAAATTAATTACACATTCTAGATGATTATTTAAGATCACGTTGCCATTGAATTCTTCTAGTACAATTGACTTTATATTTGAAAAAAAATGTTTTGGTTAAATATAAAATTTAGAATCATTTTACCTATAAATTAATATTTATACCAAAAAGGAATATTATGTTCAAATAGAATAGAAAATATTTTATGTGTACTATTCACTGCATTAAAAGGAGATTTAGTGTAATTTTACTTAAAATCGGGAGTAATTACAGTTGACCCTTGAACAATGTGCAGGTTAGGTGTGCTGACCCCCAGCAGAGTTGAAAATCCACCTATAATTTTAGACTCCCCTAAAACTTAATTATTATAGCTCACTGTTGATAAGAAGCCTTACCAATAACATAGGCAATATGTATATATTTTGTATGTTGCATGTTTCTCACAATAAAGAAAGCTAGAGAAAAAGTGTTATTAATAAAATCATAAAGGAAAGAAAATACATTTATAGTAGTATACTCTACTATTGATACTGTAGGTTTACATCATCTGTTTTCAAGACAAACTGTATGAAATTTTGGACAAGCACAGCTGCAGACCTCAATCAATAGTACATATCAAGCAATTCAACTTTTTCCTAAAATGTTATGACTTTTCCATGTTTCTTTAGAAAGCACTTTTGCCAGCATTAGTGACACTTCACTTCATATGGGTCCCACAATGTTATTGGAGGTTTATGGTATTGCACCTAACATGGTAAGAAAGAACTCAAGAACCATAAGAAGCCCCTTTTTGCTACCAAACACAATTTATTAGAGCCATGAACTGTTCATGCAGAAATTAGGAACATCACATGGGGTTTTAAGTGGCTACTCCTAACTTGAAGTCACCACAATAGCAACAGAGATGGCTGTAAAATTATTACAGTAGAACAATGTGTAGTTTTTATGCAGTTTTCACTTACTACTGCATCTTTGCATTTGTTTATATATTTTTTCACTGCAAACAGAGCCACATACAGTCTGTGTTTGTGTGTGTACATGTCTTGATACATCTTAACTTTGATTTTTTGAAGAGATGGTGTCTTTCTTTTATTATTTTTTTATTGTGGAGAAGGGGCAGGGAAAGAAGGCGGGGGAAGAGGTGAGTGACAGGGACGGGCCAGTGGCATGGTACCACATTGGCTGTATCTAGGTAGAGGCAGTTTCAGGCCGGGCCCTTGCTGAGTCATTGCTATGCGGAAGTAGCTCGATGGATCTACATCTAGTCAGGCTCCGGAAGTTGCACTAGTCCTCAGGCACATGGCAGGGCCAAACAATTCCCTCTTTTGTTTTTTGTATGGCGGATAAACATAGCCCCTGTCTTAGGTTGCCTGCTCTTGCAGTTTCAGTCTTACCTGTCATGGGGATACAAACGTCAATGGTTTGGTCCCTGTCTTAGGTTGACTGAACGCAGAGTGATCTTACCTGTCTTTGGGTACTATGAATGTAATCCACTGTGCAGCCTCTCCATATCCTGTCTTAGGTTGTCCCAGCTTTGGGAGTCTTACCTGTCATTGGTGCTATGGAGGGCGGTGAAGAATAATAGTTAGATTCTTGGTTAATGAGCCGGTGATATT